>JAAAKG020003025.1:0-46801 GCA_010014905.2 Druon quercuslanigerum | reverse complement strand
TATTGGAAAAGAGGGCATATTAAGAGCATAACACAGATTTTTAAGCGCATAATAAGAGCATATTTAGGTGTTTTTTTGGGGCATAATTTTAGATTTTGAAAAGCATAAAGTTGGTATCTCTACGCATACGTTAGGGCAACACGCTGGTTGGTCTCAATTGGCAAGAAATGTAGAATGTGTATAAAATAATTCGTTGGGTTGAAATAAACCATTATTATAAAAAACACGAGTATTTATTTTATTTGCAATTGAAAATAAACTGCTACTTAAAAAATATGTGTTATAAGTTTTTTTTCGTGATATCAAAAGTTATATTATTTATATGCATTCTTGCGGCCCTAATGCAAGCACAGTAGCTCAGGCAATTTCTTGGGAAATACCCAAAAAGATTCGATAGTTAGGTACCTGTCGATTCCAATCCCTACGTAGCGGCCGAAAGAGTACCTTTACTAAAGCATCCATATTGCCGATACTTTGATTGGTGGGGGGAAGACGGAAAACATATCATCGTTTCGTCTCTTAACTATAACACTAGCCTTAAAAATATCCTTTTTGGCAGATAAAAAACAAAATCATACATCCAAATTGTTTATACTTATAATTTTTTTAAACTCAAGAATTATTATCATTGTTCTTATATTTAAAACTCACCATTCGATCCACGTGCCAATTGTGCTACTGAGCTCAGCAGGTAAAGTTATTTTATTTAGGAACATCGTGGAAAACGCAAGTACCGATTCTGAATTTTCAACAAATATGTACCTGGCCATTATCGCAAGATTGCTAATTAATCATTTGCATGCAAAAATTCCTGTAATTAAACGGCAAATAATTTATTTTAAAGAATTAAAGAAAAGCTTCCACTGTGGCAATCATCTTTAGAAGTTTCCAAGCCGAAACTTTACGTAGTTTTTTTCAATGCACCTATTAACTTAATTGACCATATCGAATTGTAAAGCCTGTGTCTGCTGCCAATTTATTTTGGCGAATAAAGTGTCCTAAGTCGACAATTTACCGATTAATTTGCTCATTAATTTTAATTTTCATCATTTTCGCGTGCTTTCTACGCGGGAATGTGTGATAATTCACTATTTATTACCGCTTATTTAAATGTAAAGTCAGCAAGTGATACTTCGCCATTGTTACCCTCGACCAGGGAAAAGTTAGGTATACTTTACTCACTTATCAATTACCCTGCTCAACGTTACCCTGTACCTTAGTCTACTTTACCCAGAGTTAACGATTACCAGCAACATTTCGTACCCCCAGTTTTTTCTGTGATAAGGAAGAATAAAGTCTTAAAATTTTGGGTCTTCCATCCGATTTTGTGAAAAGTGTCGGTTTGTGAGTGAAAATATATTGTTCGCAAGTATACCCAAGTTTCGTGAGCTTCTAATGAACTCTGATGTCAGATTTTCGAACTCTCTTCTTTTGGATTACGTCTTTCTAAAAGTTAAATTGCACGCCGTTTATCGCAATGAATTACTAAATTCTCATTATAATAAAGAAGAATAAAGTCTAAAAATTCTGGGTCTTCCCTCCGACTTTGTCTAAAGTGTCGGTGTTGTGCAGAAAATATATTTTTGTCAATTGTGGCTTCTATCGTCCGTCTCTTCCTACATTTTCGACCGCTTTCTCGGAATTTATGAGATACTTTCAGACGAAACTTTTTCTAATGAAAAATGTACAAAATTGTATCGACTGCGAGACCACTACAATACACGCAAGTATAATTTCATTTCATTTTATTTAAAATTATATATAAACACACATTTCCCAGTGCCGGAGGAATTGGGGGTTTGGACTTAGACCAAGTCGGACATTTTCAAAGTCGTTTATCCAACACCCTGCAGAAAACTCGAAAAGTTTTCAAACCCTTTAAGTCTTTTAAAAATTCCTTAATACGATAGAAATTTCTTGGAAATGCCTTGAATTCTTTTGAAATACCCTAATGTATTCCTAACCCTTCAAACTTCCTTCAAATTATTGAAATAAATACAAAATTACTTGGAGTCCTTAATAATTCCCTTCAATAGTTATATATGTTTGAAATCTTTTGAAATCACTTAAAACTTTTTAAAGTTCTTGAAATAATTTAAATTACTGAAACCAATAAAAAATTCCGTGACATTATTTTAATTAATCTGCAATATTTAAATCCTCTGAAACCAATGGAAAATTCCTTGCACTCTTTTAAAATTTCGTAAAGATTTATTTAAAATATTTTAAAATCATTCGGAACTTTTGAAAGCTTCCGGAATACATCGGATTCTTTGATAATACTCTAAAATATTTCAAATCCTTTGGAATAAAATTAATAACTCAAATAAGTTTCAAATGATTTGGAACCAGTTTATATACCACAGAATATTTCAAATCCTTTAAAATCTTTTGAAATTTCTTGAAATTATTGACATCTCTTCAAAATGCCATGCATTACAATGAATAAGAAATCCCTTAGAATTTATCAAATATTTCCTTAAAGTATGTATTTAGTGGAAATCTTTTAAAATCACCTAAAATATTTCAAATCCCTTGAAACCAATTAAGTACTTAAATAAGTTGAAAATTCTTTGAACTTTGTTAAAATAACCTAAAATTTTTTAATCCTTTAAAGTCTTGTGAAATTCAATGAAATTATTCATATTTTTTTAAAAACCCGTTTTTTTCAAATATACTAAAATTTGCCCAATCCTTGTAAATTACTTCAAATTATTAAAATAAATTTAAAAATGCCTTGGACTCTTCTTAAATGTTCTCAAACATTTTCCTACGATTTCTTTGAAATCTCTTCAAATGATTAAAATCGATTTCTAAACGTATCAGTGTTTTTTTAAAAGGACTGCCCTTAAGAGAGTAAAAATGTCTAGTTTGAAGATTTTTAAAAATTATAAAATGTCTCATCTGATAATACACATACACACAGTCAGGAGCAATTACCATATACGGGAATTTTGAGTAATGTAAGACTTGCGATTACCGTACGAAAAAGTACGATAATTGCAGAGATGAGGTGGGAGATTGATCATTAGGGTGGTCCAAAAAATTTGTTTCCGAATTTTTATGCAAAACGCCCGGAAATTTGTTCGAATCCACACAAAAATAAAACCATTTTTTTTATATAATATTTACAGGTGGCGTTTGAAGTTGGCATGAAGTTTAAAACGTATTTCCCATAAGAAAAAAAAGACGTTTTTGTAAATTGTGTTCAGAATTCTGAATATTAGGTGAATCGAGTTCTAAATTTACTATTTCTCTTCGCAATTAGCCACAGAAGGCAAATAATACATTACTTTTTAAATATCACCCGCATAAGTCTGATTTATAGGGTCCCAAAAAACCTCCATAAGTGAAAAAATGTGTTTTTCGAGTTTTTGGCGCTAATTACGACTTTTTTGCGGTTTTTTTTAACGCAGATTCAAATACATAAAATACTACATTATACTGATAATTAGATGTTTATTTAAATTGTTTAAACAATTTATTCTTGTTTTTAGCAACTTTGTCTTAAAAAAGGGTTAGAAAGTCAAGGTTTTTTCTGAATTTTTCAACTTATTTTCAACGTTTCAGTTAACGCGAGGTAATATTCAATTAAAATTAACAAAAATAATTATTCAAACAATTTGTTATTGATTGTAACAATATTATCTTAGAATAATGCTACAAAGTTGCAATTTTTTCTGAAATTTTCAACTTTTTGTCCACTTTTCACTTAAAGTAAGTAATTATTTAATTAAATATAGGAAAAATAATTGTTTAAACAAATTGTTAATGTTTATGGCTATCTTCTTCTAGATTAATACTTCACAGTTGCGGTTTTTTTCGTGAAATTATTAACTTTTTATCACTTTTTAAATTATAGTAAAGTAATAATTAATTGATGTTAACAAAATAATTGTTTAAACAATTTATTATCATTGCTAATAATATTGTCTTTGCTTAATGATAGAAACTTGCGGTTTTTTCATAAAATTATTAACTTTTTGCCCACTTTTCACTTGAATTGAGTTAATATTTAATTTAATTTAACAAAAATAATTGTTTGGACAGATTATTATTGTTTATAGCTATCTTCTCTTAGATTAGTGCTAAAAAATTGCGGGTTTTTCTGAAATGTTTAACTTTGCTTTACCTTTTTAGTTGTGAACAAATAATAAATAAACATCAGAGAGAATCATATTTTAAATAGTATTGTATTATTTTAAGTAAATTATTTTTGTTCTTTTCCCAATGTTCAAAAAAATTATTTGAAAAAAAGCTATTATACAAAAGAGAACCTGATTCCCTGGAGAAAATACGTTTCGACCATGATAATATACATATATAAAGATTACAAGGACCTCAAACAAATACTTAACTGATTATAACATCTTATCGGACAAGCTAGACTTACTGCAGTCAGGAAATGGCTTCCGGTGCTCTGTTACCACTTGTAGTAAGTATTTTTTCTGACTTACGTCTCTAGTAAGAAGAGAATTAAAGTCAGACATCAATTTCACACCTCGTGCTGCTACGCCGTTGACCACTTTCAATTTTCTGACTGCAGTCGCACCTTGCTGATATTCTATATCAGTTTTCCAAAGATTCGCGTTTTTGATGACAAAGGAGTATTAATTTGAAAGCGAGTAAAAAAATGTTCTGATTTTTTTGAGATAAAATCGCCGATATTCTTTGCGAGAATCTCATGGCTGGAAGAGACTGGCAGACGTTTAATGTTCTCCGGATGCTGGTCTTCCTTTTCCAAAGCTGCTTTTCCAAGTACCACAAGTGTTTTCTTATTTTGTTTAAGAGGATCTTAGGAATTTCCTAATCTTCTTCGGCATAGAGGTGCAGGTCTTTTATTAATTGCATATCCTGTATCGGTACTTTGTCTGCTCGTGGAACTTTAACCCAGTATTTAATATAAATCAATACCAGGAAAACGCAAATCTGCCTGCAAGCAGATTCTTCTGTAGGAGACATGTGGCATTCCTTTCGCAGCAGGAACATTTTTAGGCAGTAAATGGCTTTTGCCACCCACCTTGCCTGATGCATAGCACCTGGATGACGAAAAAAATTCCACGCTTTGGGGTCCCGCCCAAAAATATTACCGCCAGATCAAGGATCTGCCTGTAGTCGTCCCGATAGTAATCGTCATTGAGTCTTTCCATTTTTAAGACCAGGATACCTTGTTCCTTATTTTTAGGGCATTTTTCACACATTGGTCGTAGATTCCAGGTTCGTAATTCTGGCAGTCTAAACCAGCCCACTTATCCTGAAATTTTTTGAAGAAAGGAACGGATGGACCTGTTGTTTTTCCGAACTTTACTTTAAATGGACTCTTTAGGAGTATCTCTCCAATATGATGCCTGCACATGAAATATATGAGATGCCTTCCGGTTTTATCCTCCAGCAAATTACAGGCACCGTTTCTCACACCAGTGTTAGCAGCTTCCGTATCACAGCAAATTCCTTTATAAGGTCAGTAAACCCCCATTTCTGAAGGCATTCAAAAATAGCTTCAGCTTCTTCACTTCCTGATCCACTCTCCAGCTCGGGAACTCCCAGTAGAATTTCGTTTTCTTCAGCAGTAACAATTACGGGCAATCAATCGACCTTTCCTTGCCTTTGATAGCCTATTTCCGGGCTCGTTTGGATTCAAAAATCATTAAGAAATAATTTTCCACTAACTTGGACGAAAATGTTATGGAAATTTACTAATTTGTAATCAACAGCGATAAAAATTTTAAGGAAATTTTGTTTGTGCTTCTTTGCCACTTCTTGCTAGTGTATACACTTGGAAAGTGACATTCGATGCCGGCTGCAGTTTGGAATCATTTTTTACGACTTCTTTTATGAATGGAAAATTCCAAATTTGCAAATTCTAAAAATCTTCAAATAATCGTAATGAATTTGACATCTGTTAAGTTTTAGCTTCTCAATAAATCTCGAATGGAAAAAATCAAACCATTTTTGCTTTTTATATATTTTCTTAAATATTTATAACAATGACATATGCGTAAGCAAAAATTGTTAGATTTTTGCCATTCAAATTGTGTTGAATAGCTCAAATTCAGCAGATTTCAAATTGCAGAAACTTACTAGCAAATGTTGCGAAACGCTAAAAAAATTAATTTTAATTCATAGAAGAAAGTCGTAAAAACTGAGCCTGCACTTCAGCCTGCACTTCAGCCTGCATAAAATGTCACCCTCATTATCGTCTTATCTGTATACAGTAGGAACGACATTTTGTAAAAACCGTCGTTAAACTTTTTGTCGCTGCTACTAAAAAATTAGTATATTTCTATAACATATTTGACAAAATTTGTGGAAAAGGACTTTTTTATAATGATTTTTGAAGTCAAATCTCAAGTTTGTACGACTATTCATTATTGTCATTGACTTTTTTTTACATCTTTAACACATTGTGTTTCCAAGTTTTTAATTTTCTTAAATTTCAAAGGGCTGTGCGATCTTGATGGCTGTATGTCTCTGCCTCATTTAGTAACTGAATATCCCTGTTTTTTTATACTTTACTCTGTCAAACTTGTTCGAATTACTTTAATGGGGCGCGACCAAGCTCATTCTATTGCTAAAACATTGCACTTAAACATCCTATAAATCTCATCATTGTACAATTTTTTTGTAGCAGGCTAACAGCCTACTATAAAAGCAATTGATTGTAAAAATAAAGGAATATAAATTTATTACTTTCTTAAATTTTTTTTTTAAAATCACTTTTTTCGAATTGGGTAAGACCTTTATAATTGCTGACATTGACTTTTTAAAGATTTGTTTGAACATTATTTTTGATATTTTCTAAATTTTACAATCATTGAAATAAGATTTGAATCTACCTGAATTTTCATGAACGGATTCTTTCAAAACTAATGTATTCATTGTTTCATAAAGTTGGACATCTTCAAAGTTTCAAGTAACAAAGAAAGTCTTATAAAATCTGCGTTTCTTTCATAATTCCCGCTTTTTTGATATTTTTTTCTCGCGATATTTGTTAGAAGCCGAGAATCTATATCATTTTCAATCAAGTTACTTTGATAGTAGGCTATTGCAATTTTACATGTAGCTGAAACTTCAGTATAGAATCTTTCGTATTTGTTGATATTTCTAATGAAATACAAAACAGACATTTTATTTTACAGCTTCAATAATTCATCACAATATTCCGAGAGTCATGGCTCTTCAGCAGAATTATCTGTACCCGACGTCTGCCGAGGTGTTGGCCCCCAGGTAGGCGGCTGCCATTTTGTTTGCTACTTAATTATGTCCTAAACATGACGTAGAAACAAAGTTTGCGCGAGTACCACATGTTAAAATTTTCAAAGCTGAAACGGTCACCTTTCCTCACGTCTGCGAATGTGTTAGCCCCCAGGTAGGTGGCTGCCATTTTGTTTGCTGCTAAATTATGTCCTAAACATCACGTAGAAACAAAGTTTGCGAGCGTACCACATGCCAACATTTTCAAACCTGAAACGGTTACCTTTCCTCACGTCTGCGAAGTTGCTAGCCCCCCGGTAGGTGGCTGCCATTTTGTTTGCTACTAAATTATGTCCTAAACATCACGTAGAAACAAAATTTGCGCGAGTATCACATCAGCTTTTTGCACTTTTAAAACCGTCAACTTCGCACATTCGCAATTTGCAAATGCCCCCTGTTCTGTGGACAGATTTTTGGTTTTGCAATATGCGAGTACTATTTAAGCGATTTTTAAAATGATAGCCGAGTACCGTTTCAAATTTCCATTACGTAGCTAGCTCTTGGACTATCAGGATCAATGCCGAAAGATTTGCAGGTAGCCACTAAAATACGTGTGGCTTGTCTGTCACTTACTTTAGCAGCGTCTAAAGCTGAGGCAAGCTTTAGTGACATAATCTTTCGTTTTGGTTCGGATGACGTCTCTTCTGCATCTGAATCTGAATTTACACAAGAAGTAAAAGATTGATCTACCGACACGGGTGCTGTGAAATCGGGGTCTGCTGCATCTTCACCTGTAGCCATCTGTCGTCTCTCTTCTAGCGAAGCACTACTAGAACTGATGACTGCTGCATTTCCGAAAGCAAATGAAACTAAATTTTAATTAAACTGACAAACAGGGTATTTCGTTAAGAAATCTGAAGAAAGGATATTTTCAATTTTTTTCAATCAAGGGTCAATATTCTCGAAATAATATGTATTAAAAATAAGTAGGTCCTTATAAAAAGCACGTATTACTAGTTTATTTAGTTCGACATTTTCAATCAAAGAGATGAATTTTCTACTAAGATTATGGATAACTTTCAACCAGAGAGTTGAATTTTCGACCTAAAAATATAAATTTTTAATCAAAAATATAATGGTTGCTATTTAAAAAAAAAATTTATTTTTTTATAAAAAAACAACCTAATCTAACCACCTCCCTCCCCTAATCCCCAAAATACTATTCAAAAAAATTTTTAAAAATCAAAATAGATGAAAAAGTACCAAAAAAGTTTAATTTCATTTATTTTTTGGAGAATTTTCACACATTCACACATTCTCGAAAAAATTCAATTTGAATAACATAACTGCACAAAATGACTTAAAATGAGAGAATCATGTTTCTAAAAAACAATTAATAGGCTCATTATCTAGTTGGTTAAAAATTGAATATAAAATAATTTCAGTCTTTTCATTATTAAATTACAATCAGTTATATTGTAATTGTCTTAATATTCAGTGATTTGCTAATTTTACAGTGAGTTTTAATGAAACGAATTTTAAAACTGAAACAATAATTACTTAATTTACAAAAAATTTGTTCGGTCACTTTTATTAAAATTCACTTTTGTACAATGGTTCGATTTGGACTTTTGTGAAAGTCAAAAAATGGATTATATCAAAAATGTTTCTCCATGTCATTGAATTCAAGGCAAATGTAAGCACAGAGATAAGTTTTCTTTTGTTTTTAATATTGAAAATCCGTGTATAATAAATTTATCAGTAAATTAACAAATATGAACTTATGAGAAAAATTCAAAAGATGTAGTTATGATCAATTTGTTAAATATTTATAAGAATGAGTAACTTGTACATTTTTAAGGAATTTTATTTTAAACAATCAAGAAGATATAAAAAAGTTTCCAAACTATCAAAGATCAAAAACACAAGTCACATACCAAAAAAATGTTTAAATAGTAACTTAATAAGTAAATTAAAAATCATATATAAATTTTAAACAATATTGGCATATGATTGAAATATCTACAACTATGATTAACTTTTACACATAATATAAATAATACCTAGTAGTTTCCTATAAATATTTGCTGATGAGGAAATCTAAAATTATTTCGAAATATGTTGGACCCCAGTAGTATAAAAAAGACGGAGAAAAAATAAGGAAATGAATTTTGCGTTTGTCCTTTTTCCCCCCTCTTTTTTTATTTGTTACATATCTGTCTCTACTGAGCCTATTAATTGTTTTATAGAAACATGATTCTCATTTTAAGTCATTTTGTGCAGTTATGTTACACAATTTAAATTTTTTGACAATGTGTTTTGTTTAAAAAGTGATTTCTAAAAGGAAAATTGTTAAGCATTATTGTGCAATTTATTTCACAATTTGTCTTCTTTAAATTTGTGTTCTTTTAATTTCCCTACAAAATCTTATTAATTTTTAGGTCGAAAATATCAGGAAGGTTCAATTTTAATATTTTATTTTTATTCTTACACGAGCCTCTAGGATTTATAATCCAAAAAGATAGTGCTGAAGTAGTAGTCCAATTTTAGCAGTACTGTTTTGAAACATAAATCCCATGACATCTTCCGAAAATGCTGCAAGAAGTTTGTGCTTTACTAATTGGTAGTTTTTAGAATATTTTTAATTTTAGAATAAAACTTATTTTCAAATTATGATTACTCGAAATACCTGCACGTTTTTGTTCTTCATAAACTCGTCTAGGCCTTCTCTCCTCTTCTTCGATACGCTTCTCCTGTTTTCCGGGTTTTCTCTTGTTTTTGGATTTTTTAGATTTTTAAATTCATTCATTTTTTCATAGCCATGTATTCTTTACGTCCTTTCTCTCTTCGAAGTATCAGAAATTGTTTATCTTCGTTTGAAAACATCAGTGCGAGAAAGAACGTCTGTCAATGATATATCAAACAATTCACTTAGCAACTGTTTGAAATCGTTCTCATTCCTTTGTTGTATTTCTGACTAACGATTCGAACTCTTTTTAAGAATCCGCCATTTCCCAAATAAACCTTTTATTTTGTTCAAACAGAGCTGGTCACTTTGCATAGGTAAGCGTGCTTTGGTTAAAAAAATTTTTCACTTCGTTCAACACTAAAACAGCACTCTCTGGTACATTGAGTTTTAAATTCGATGGTAATCTATATCCGGTAATTTCCCGCTCCATATAATCAATTATATAGATTTTTTCACGCAATCTGCGTTCGATATCTAACCGCTCAGCCATAGCTATCTACGCCAGATGTTTGCAGTCGAACTCAGAAAGGAAAACTGACACAAAATCTAGATAGATAGATTGTGAAAATTCTTTACGAAGCAAGGCAATGTTTCCTGAACTCAGGTATAAACCCATTACCAGGTATAGCATGCAAAAGGTACAGAAACAAGTTTTCGGACAATTGCTGCATCTCTGAATCTACGGAGATAAGCGCACCTCACTAAAGTCTCTACGTCATTACTTCAAGGAAAAGTTATATTCAATATAATCCATACATAAAATTTAAGGCATATTTCAAATATCTGTTTTATTTCAGAAAAATATATTCACAAAAAAGAAAGAGATTGTTTAAATTATGATTCTCTCTAATGTTTGTTTATTATTTGTTTACAGCTAAAAAGGTAAAGCAAACTTAAAATATTTCAGAAAAAATCACAACTTTCTAGCATTTATCTGAGAGAAAAAGGTTATAAACAATAATAAACTATTTAAATAAGCATGTTTGTTAACTCGCATTAATTATTACCTCACTAAGTGAAAATTGGACAAAAGGCTGAATAGTTTAGAAAAAACCGCAACTTTTTAGCACTAATCTAAGAGAAGATAGCTATAAACAAAAATAATTTGTTTAAACAATTATTTTTGTTAAATTTAATTAAATTCAAGTGAAAAGTGGGCAAAAAGTTAAAAATTTCAGAAAAAACCACAGAAAAATATTATTAGCTATGATAATAAATTGTTTAAACAATTATTTTAATAACATAAATTAATTATTACTTTACTCTAAATGAAAAGTACTGAAAAGTTTAAAATTTCAGGAAAAAACCGCAACTATGTAGTATTAATCGAAAAGACGATAGCTATAAACATTAACAATTTGTTTCAACAATTATTTTAGCTGAATTAAATTAAATAATTACTCACTTTAAGTGAAGAGTGGAAAAAAGTTGTAAATGTCAGAAAAAACCGCAACCTAACTCTAACTGAAACGCTGAAAATAAGTTGAAAAATTCAGAAAAAACCTTGACTTTCTAACCCTTTTTTAAGAGAAAATTGCTCAAAACAATAATAAAATGTTTAAAAAATTTAAATAAACATCTAATTATCAGTAAAAAGTAGCATTCTGTTACTAATTGTGAAGAGAAATGGTGAATTTCGAACTCAATTCACCTAATATTGAGAATTCTGAATAAAATTTACAAAAATGTCTTTTTTTATGGGAAATACGCTAAACTTCATGTGGCTTGCGCCACCTCTAAATATTTTTTTTGTTCAAAAAAGTTTATTTTTTTGTGAATTCGAACAATTTTCCGGGCGTTTTGCATAAAAATTCGGCCATAGTTTACGGGACATTGTTTTCACACAGCGTCGGCGACGATTCTTGCTGATTCAGAAAGAGTTCTAACAACATAAAAGCGTCCCAGAAGATAAAAGCAGCGGAAAATAAAATTAAAATAATAAAAATAGTTTCACATTTCATCTTAAAATCCTTAACTGCCAGCAATTGTAACATTGGAACACCACCATTAAGGAATTGTGAGTCATTTATTTATGCAGCATCAACATGAAACAATTCCTTGATCATCGTAAACGAAGAAAATAACAGTTTATACTGTTTACGCTTTTTAAATTAACACTTTTTATAATTTTATCAATTCTTTATCAAACAATAAATGAAAAGAATTGTTTAAATTGGTATGTTTTGACTCTCTCAAAACAAATGGCTTATGACAAGCCACCGAACGCGATCTCGGGTTCCGAATAGAGGGTCCCTGTACCAAGGGTTTCTGTTGAGTATGCAGCTTTATCCATGCATGCGGGACTATGCAAGGATGGACGAACCCCTTTTCCTAGCTTCTCATAGGCATAATAATGACAACACCAAACATAGTTATCGTAAGTGCGGTGCAAAAATCTCGACAATGGGTCGGATAACAATGCCGATTACCTGAACGAGGTTACATAGCACGTCTGCATGCTTTATGGTGCGAGAAACAACCAGAGCTCTCGCACTATTTGCATCAACGTCTGCGAAACAATACTGAACAACTCCGGATAACGGGATATGTAAGCAGAGCGCCTACTCTACCGAAGCCAAAGCAAGCCGGCAACAGAGAAATAGAGGCGACACTGAAACCAACCACGTGCACGCATCCCACAGAAAAAGAGCGATTCTTCAGGGCTCGGAAAAAGATCATCATATAGGTTTTTCTTAAGCCAAAAGATTTGGCTGAACTGGATGATGACCTTCGTGGAGATTTTTCCCAAGAATCCGACTGGAATATCAATTGTGGGGTAGATGGTATGATGCAGCGAGAGTTTTGGCAGATGAAAACCGTACAACGAAACCAATGGCTGATCATAAGATAAAAAGACGAATGAATCAACTCATCATGAAGATAAGCTGGACGCGTGATTGACTACATAACATACGGCAGGAATTCCACCGCCAAGGTTCGACTGTTCGCACGCGAACTGCGGATCCTTTATCACAGGCTTAACAAGTCGAGGTTGCTGACCATTAGATAGCATATTGTTGAAAGAATACGGGTACTATCTGACGCTAGGAGAAGTCTAGAGTAAAGAGAAAGTTGGATCAAAGAACACAAACAGTTTTTTCCAACTCATCTCGACTCTTCCAAGAATCCTCCAGTCAACGCCAGCCAATTGCCCAAACAAAAGAAGGTCGCAGCATTTTGGAGAGGAGTCTACGAAGTTCGTCATTCGGTGAAAGAAGACTTAAAGAACATAACTCGCTTCATGGAGCTGTGCAATGTCCTCATAAAATCTTAGGAAGAATGCCCACCTATCACATCCGAGGAGGTAAAAAAAGTATTAAGAGGCATGAAGAACTATTCTGTTCCGGGACAAGATGGTATCAAGACCTTCTGGTGGAAGAATTTTGTTTTAACCAGCATTTTCGCCTCATATCTCCGGCCAGAGATGGGCAATTTAGCTCACCCAAAAAATTACAAGTAAAGACGCAGCATTCTACCAGCGCGGTCTATTAATGACCTGCATTAATTACCGGAAAGCTTTCAATTTGACCTCCCATACACTTAACATCTGTCTTTTGAAAAGCTTATAGGTTCATCCCCGCATCATCAACTGATCTGGAAAACATCGTATGACAAACAACAGCCTCACCTTTAAAAGAGGTGTCACGTTATTACCAAAATCTCTCGCACATCACCATTCCAAAGGGTACTTTTGCGGAAAACGTTGAAATCAGGAGCATAAGGTCATTCATGTATTTTACATGGATGACCTTAAGATATATGCTAAAAATAAAGAGCGACTACACCTAGCTCTAGAGATAGTTAAGGAATACTCTAAGAAGATCGGAATGGATTTCGGGTTAGAAAAATGTGACAAGGTTTATTTGGAGAGAGGAAAACTTAATGTAATCCCCGACGACCCTGCGCTCGCCGACATAAGCGCTATATGACATCTTCGCGCTGTATTGACCTACACCTAGGCCTATACTTGCTCCGAAGCAGATAGAAACGTCTCATCCGGTCAGTTCGGTTTTCCGAATTGTCAAACATGAACAACGCAATGCACCTTAAGTCATGGATTCCACGACTCTACACCACACGCCGTCAAGGTGGTCGCGGCATACTAAGTCTTGAATGTGTTCACGGCAGGATTATTCTGGGTACACCACATATAGTCACAAATGAACGGGATCCTCTTCTTAAAATGGTCAGGAAGCACGAAGAAATTGGCAAAGGAACGTTTCTGTACAAAGCAGCGGAGGAGGCTGCTGAAACACTCAGACTTGTCTTCAGTATGAGGGGTGAGCAAAATGCATCAAATCTTATCTATCTTGAGTACTCACTCTAGAAAGCCCGGATTCTCAAATAACAGGAGAAAAACTTCCGGAAACAGCTCCTTGAAAAGAGGATGCATGGTATCTCCCACAGAAATGTGGAGGATCAGTCAATGTCGTGCGAGCTAACTTCTGCTTTCCCGATGATAGCTGCATTCCCGATGATAGCTACAGGGCGCGGCATGCACACCCCAAGCTTCTAGGACACATACTATCTAGTTGTCCAACTCATGCGGCTCCGTTAAAACCTACCAGGGATATCGAGTCAGTTGTCGAGAATATAAAGTACCACATATTTTCGCGACAAGTGTTTCAGTTGCGCACTCAAGGCTTAACATCACAGCCAAAGTGAATGCAAAGTAAGAGTAAGGAAGTTGCAATGGTTCTACCCGAAATATTCTGTGAAGCCAATCGTTCTTATTATCGGCGCCCTTAGAAGTGCCAAGCATTCACAGGTCCATAGTCTGAAAAGCACGCTGGCGTGTTAAGAATATGCTAAGAACATGTTTACAATATGTTTTTGTGGACCTTGAATCCGAATCCGAGGTCTAAAAGACCCAAGCACGTCAAGGTTCTGACATAAGCTCAAAAAACGCCATAATTTTTTTTAGTCTGTGAGTCAGACCATGTTTACTATGTTTTTGGGGTAGCTGAATCCGAATCCGAGGTCTAAAAAGCCCAAGCACGTGAGGGTTTTGACATAACCTCAAAAAACCTCATAATTTTTTTTTAGTCTGGGAATCAGACGTTTACTATATGTTTTTGGGGTCGCTAAGTCCAAATCCGAAGTCCGAAAAACCTCAGTACGTCAGAGTTCTGATATAACCTCACAAAATTTAATAAAAATTGTTTTGCGAGTTTGGAGATCAGGCCGTATTTACTATATATATTTTGGGGACCCTGAATCCGAATTCGAGGTCTAAAAAAACCCCAGCACGGCAAGGTTCTAACATAACCTCAGAAAACCTAATAATTTTTTTATAGACTGGAGGTCAGACCATGTTTACTATGTTTTTGGGATCCCTTTATCCAAATCCGAGGTCTAAAAAAACCCAGCACGTTAAAGTTCTGATATCACATCACAAAAACTAATAAAAATTGTATTGCGACTCTGGAGGTCAGTCCCTATTTACTATATGTTTTGGGGTTTCAGAATCCGAGGCCTAAAAACCCCAGCACGTCAGGGTTTTAAAATAACCTCACTAAACCTAATAAAAATTGTTTTACGAGCCTGGAGGTCAGTCCATGTTTACTATATGTTTTGGGGTTTCAGAATCCGACGCCTAAAAACCCCAGGGTTCTGAGATAACCTCAGAAAGCCTAATAAAAATTGTTTTGCGAGTTTGGAGGTCAGACCAAGTTTACTATATGTTTTTGGGGCCCCCGAATCCGAATCAGAGGTCTAAAAACCCCCAACATGTCAGAGTTCTGACATAACCTCACAAAACTTAATTAAAATTGTTTTGCGGGGTTTGGAGATCAGGCCATGTTTTCTATATTTTTGGTGTCACTAAATCCAAATCCGAAGTCCGAAAAACCCCATCCCATCAGCGTTCTGACATAACTTCAAAAAACCGAACAATTTTTTTTTATTCTGGGCGTCCGACCATGTTTACTATACGTTTTGCGGTCCCTTCATACGAACCGGAGTTGGGAAAAACCCCAACGCGTCAGGGTTCTGACACAACCCCAAACAACCTCATAATTTTTTTTTAGTCTGGGGTTGAGGCTATGTTTACTATATGTTTTTGGCGTCCCTGAATTTGAACACGAGTTCTAAAAAACCTCATCACGTCAGCGTTCTGACATAACCTCAAAAAACCTAACAAAAATTGTTTTGCAAGTTTGGAGGTCAGGCCATGTTTACTCCATATTTTTGTGGTCCCTGAATCCGAGCCCGAGTTCTCAAACATCCCACCACGTCAGGGTTCTGACATAACCTCACAAAACCTAATAAAATTGTTTTGCGAGCCTGGAGGTCAGGCCATGTTTGCTACATGTTTTGGGGACCTTGAATTCGAATCCGCTGTTCAAAAACCCCCAGCAGGTTAGCGTTCTGACGTAACCTCACAAAACCTATTACAAATTTTTTTGCGAGCCTGGAGGTCAGGCCATGTTTGCTATATATTTTGGGGACCCTGAATCCCAATTCAAGGTCTAAAACCCCCAAGAACGTCAGGGTTCTGACATAATTCCCAAGACAACTCATAATTTATTTTTTATTGCGGGGGTCAGACCACGTTTACTATATTTTTGGGGTCGCTGAATCCAAATCCGAAGTCCAAAAAACTCCCAGCCCTTCAGCGTTCTGACATAATCCCAAAAAATCGAATAATTTTTTTTATTCTGGGCGTCAGACCATGTTTGCTATATGTTTTGCGGCCCCAGATTCCGAATCCGAGGTATTAAGACCCCAGCACGTCAGCGTTCTGAAACCTCACAAAGGTTAATAAAAATTGTTTTGCGAGTCTGGTGGTCAGACCATATTTACTATACCTTTTGTGGTCGCTCAATCCGAATCCGAGGTCTAAAAAATCGCACCACGTCAGCGCTCTGACATAACCTCACAAAACCTAATACAAATTGTTTTGCGAGTCTGGAGGTCAGGCCATGTTGACTATATTCTTCGGGGTGCCTGAATACAAATCCGAGGTCTAAAATCCCCCAGCACGTCTGGGTTCTAATATAACCCCAGAATATCCAATAAGGTTTTTTTTTAGACTGGAGGTCATACCATGTTTATAGTATGTCTTTGTGATCCCCTTATCCGAATACGATGTCTAAAAACCCCCAGCACGTCAGCGTTCTAGGATAATCTCACAAAACCTAATAAAAATTGTTTTGGGAATTTGGAGGTCAGGCCATGTTTACTAAATGTTTTTGGGGTCCCTGAAACCGAGCCCAAATTCTAAAAAACCCTACCAAGTCAGCGATCTGACGTAACCTTACAATACCTTACAATACAAATGGCAAAATGGTGCCAGTAAAAGGCGGAACGTTTCGACAAAACCAATCCACTTTTAACACTATATAAAGGTTCCGAGTCGAGAAAAGGGTTGGCATCTAGAACTCACTCGGACCCTCCCGGTTTTCTGTCCTAACAAGTTCTTTTTATTTTGCTGCCAGAATCCCTCACACATTTCCCTCCAAGATGGCGGATCAACTTCAAATTCGGACGCTGCAATTGGCCGCCGATGCCGACAATCAGAGAGAACGCACCCACTGGCTCCCGCTCTTCCAACGGACCGACGAACCTGGGCATTCTCCATCGCGCGTATATTCACTTTCGCATCGATACCAAAATTCATTTCGCAAAGCGGGCGAACGTTTCATTGGAACCAGAGAGAAAATAAAAATAGGGACTCCATTTCGATAAATTGTCGGGAGTGTGCCACGTGTTCGGTCATAATATGCAGCATTTAGGGGCTAGGCCACGCTAACATGGCAAGATTCAGGGTTTTCTCTTTTTTAATTTTTTTTGCAAGTTTTGTAGTAAATGATGAACGGACTAGAACGGAATTTTTTCATTGTCATCCTTACCGTGATAAACTATAATTTGTTCTAAATTATAATGTGGCTCAAGTGTAAATATTTTATTGGTTAGGAAAAACCCATTATGAATCTCGTCACTGGCACCATGGAAACAGAATTCCTTGTGATCAAGTGCAGTCAGTGTCTGGCGCCCTAGTCTTTGAAATCGAAAAGTTTAAGCCCGTTTTTAATAGTTTAAAGTAGTTCTCATTTCTGTAAAATATTGAGCCTATTAAGTTGAACTGGCAGTTTATTTCCATTAAGTGACATAAATTTATTTTCAAATATTTTTCAATTGTTGAAAAATTAAATTATTATTTCTTTTTAACTAATAATACTATTCAGCTAATAATTTGTTTACATAATTCAAAATTAATGAACCAATATTGAATAATATTCCACTAGATCCACAGTAATAATTTTTATTGAACAAAATTCGAAACGAGATTATTTAAACAAGTTCTAGTTGTTTAAATATTTAAAAATTAATGAAATATTTTAATAAATATTCCACTAGACCACTAGCAATAATTTCTAAGGGAAGAAAGAATTTTTAAAAAATTATTTAAACAAATTCAATTTGTTTAAACAATTAAAAATCAATGAACCAATGTTATTAAATATTCCAATAGACTAATAGTAATAATTTTAAGTACAAAAAAGACTAGAACAGAGTGCTCAGAATATCGATTTCATAAAGAATTGACATTTTTGGTTTTAAGGGTAGTTTTCAGGTACTCATGGGCTGGGTTAAGGGTGTCAAACCCATGTCTGATACATGAAAATCTTCATTGGATATTTCTCTTCCAAGTCCCTTTACTTTCTCGTCACATTTTTTCAACCCCGAAAAAATTATTCCAAAAACTCAAAAAAGTTATTTTTCCCCATGCATTTTACATGGGAAACTTCAAGTCAAAACCGGCACCTTTAAAATAAAAAAATAAAAATTACGCAATTTCTTTTTTCGGATTTGGAATGAAATGGAGGTGGGGGGGGATTGTAGCCTTCTAAAAAAATAAGCGTTTTTGAACCACCCTAATGAACATTCGTCTTCTGTCTTTAAATTGAACGGTTTTTTATTTCAAAAATTAATTACTATTTAGTTGAAATATCTACTATTATATTAGTGGTTGAAATGTATATTTTTTGGCCGAAAATTCTTGTAATTTTTGCGTTAAATTGCATACGTATTCTAGTTGACGATTTAACACTTTTGTAAAACATTCACCTCGTTGGCTAAAAGATGGACTATTTCTTAAAAGAACTTACTTTTCGATTTGACAATTCCACTTACTGTATAAAAGTTGAATCACTTTGTTATAAAATCATTTTTTTGTTAAAATTTTTTTTTTGCTTTTAAAAATTATTTGCTTGCTGTTAAAAATTATTTTCTTGCTACAAAACGGATATTTTTTATTTAAAAATTCGTCCTTTTTGGTAGAAAACCGTTTTCCTTTATTTCAAGTTTTGTCAAGAATGCAACTACTTTGATCGCAATTGTTTTTTTAATTTATACTGTTGGGTTTATAATTCAACTCTCTTACGGAAAATTCCTCCTTCGGCGAGAAAACTTAAAAATGTGGATGAAGTTTCTTTTCTTTCTTGACAGAGAACTTTTTACTTGTTAAAAATTCGTCTTCTTGGTTTGAGATTCCACTTCTGAGTTCAAAGCTCAACTACTTAGTTAAAAACAGAATTCATTGCAAATTCAACTACTTGGTAGAAAATTAATATTTGCGACTTTGAAGTGGAACTGTTTGACAGAATATTCGTCATTTTTCATTGAAATTTTGTACCTTTTTGTTTGAAGTTGAGTTAATTTATTTGAAATTAATTTTTTTACTTTCATAACAGTTAAAATTTCATCACTTTAATTCCAAATTTGACAAAGTAACAAAATTCTTTTTTTTTTTTCTGGATGAAAATCTTCTTCAAAACGAATTTTCTCAGTTGAAAATTCATCTTTTTGGTTGATAATTCATATTTGTAATATCAGAATCAGACTGAGTTGTAAGATGATAGGAGTGTACTTCAAAATATACCTATTTTTCGTTCAAGTTTACCTCTTCTGTTACAACATGAGACCATTAGGTTTTAACTTCATTTTTTACTCATAACTTCATAATTTTACTGCTTTAATTGATTCCGATGTTATTTTACTGTTTTGTTGCAAATTGAACTTTACTGTCTTCTTGAATATCCTAACAAAACGTTTTTAGTAAAACACGTTCGCCTTTCTTTTTAGGCGGTTTTTCAATTTTCCCGGATTTTTCCGAACAAAAAACTACTACTACACTTTCTGTTTTCCTGAAGAGTGGCAAAAGGTTCTAATAAGACCAGTAAATAAAGGTAAGGCTGGCGATTATAGGCCTGTGACCATCCTCTATTGTATCTCTAAGGTGTTGAAAAAAATCGCCTACATATATAGGAAGGGCTGGTTCTAGGCCAATTAGTGTTAATGTGTCTCTATATAATTTGAGCGTGTGTGCCTGTGTGACGTTAAGCGTGCGAGGTGAGCATACGTGTCTGTGTCCTTTGTGAATGATGAATGTCTTCCTACCACACCGGCATTCAGACCATTCTGCAGCATAGAAGTTCATGTCTGTGATAAGTTTAGGTGCTCCAAGCCAAATTTACAAGAGACTAAAGTTGTTAGTGTATATGCTAATTTGAGACGTTTTAAGGCAGACTTTTGAGGCACATTTACATTATGTGTGTTTTTTACCACCTGATTCTTGATGGTTATCAAAGCAAATGCGCATGCTTGATTTCTGTAAATAAATTTAATAAAATATCGAAGGTTCTCTAGAATTTTTTTTTAAAGATCTTGAAGATATGATATTGCACAATTGTGAGAAACGAAATTTACGTTAATAAGTGCAATTGTATAGTACAGTAGATAGAAGACAATCTCACTGTTACCGATATTAATAATTTCTTTATTTATTCAATGCGTAAAAGATGAAGGTGTACAAGTGAAACTTGATGTGAGGGTAAGTATGACATTCTGTTCTGTTTATCAATTTGATTAATTTATTTCTCATATAAAAGAAATAATGAATATATTTAATTTAAAAATTCATTTTATTATTTATTTAAAACAGAAAAACGTTGAAAAGAACATTGTATGTAACCGTGTTCGGTTGTTCGCGTGTGCTCGTTTTCTTGTTGCTCTATTCTTGCCATAAGTTCTTTATTAGGCAATTAAGTAATTGTATGTGTGCTCGGAGTGCAGTATATATGTTGCATTTGGTTATTTTTTGGCCCTTTAGTGCTTGAAAACTGTTTTCCAGTTTCGGAGTTCCACAGCTCTCGTGCAACTAATACGTATAGCTATGGGTGCTTGTACCAAGTGCAATATATACATAACCAGTGAATTTCTAGGCGCTGTTTCCTGCATAAAGTGTGCTGTATTTAGCCACATAGCATGTGTCAATTTTGCATTGCAGAACAAAGTTACAAACACCCCACGATAATACGACCCTGCGGGCCTAGGACTAGGAGTGGGGTGAGCACCACTTCCTGGTCCTAATACCCAAAATCCCGACCGAGCAAACTAGTCTTGTGCTTCCCGCATCAATATAAGGTACTCTCTTTTGCTTTCGGCCCAAACCCCTTTTGGGCAACGACAACGTGATTGCCAGAATAGTCTGGGATCCGAAGAGGAGAGTTTGTGTCCATTTTAGGTCCTGATGATTTGATGATTGATTCTTGTGCAGAATGTTAACCTGATTGCCGAACATATCGGGTGCAGATAACAAATGCCCGGTCGGTTTGTTGTAATCTGACATTTTTTGAGCTTATGTAAAAAATCTCACATCCCTGAAAGTTATTAAGGTTTTGAAAATATTTTTTCGTAATCAATTAAAGAAGCGTGATATGCACAAATTTTAATAATGGTTTATGTTGATTTAATTGACAGTGTTCGAGAAAACAATAAAATAGCGTTTTAAAGAAAAATATTTCTATAGTATATTTTTTATCATTTTACCTTTTTTTGTAATAATATAGTACTCGCTGAGATGAAGCCAATTTCTTTTGCAATTATTTCAATTAGACTATTAGTTTAATTTTCATAACATTCGAAATAAATACAATCTTTTTTCGTCTGTGTTAACGAGTGTGCGCCTGTGTGTAAGGATTTAGTCGAGGTTTCAAACCTGCCTCTTTCAAGTCCGCCCGCTGATGCTGTTACTAACACTTGTACACACAGACATAAAAAGTTGGTATTAATTTCAAAATTTAAAAAATTAAACTAATAGTCTAGTTGAAAAAAATTCAAAACAAATTGTCTTCATCTCAGCGAGTAATATATGATTACACAAAAGAATTGTAAAATTTAAAAAAATAGACTACAGAAATAGTTTTTTATTAAAACGCTATTTTATTGCTTTTCTTGAAAATTGTCAGTTAAATCAACATACATCATGAATCAAATGTATGCATATCATACTTCTTTAAATGAATAAGAAAAATTATTTTCAAAAATTTAATAACTTTCAGAGATGTCACATTTTTTATTTAAACATAGAAAATGTCAAATAAACATAAAACGACCGGGAATTTGCTATATACAACCAATATATTCAAAATAAGGAAAACATTCTGCCCAAAATTCAATCATTAAATCATCAGGATCTAAAATGGACAATAAAGTACTCTTGGATCCCAGACTACAAGACACTTCCAGCGCCGTACCATCTTCTTTCCGAGGTCAATCAGTATCGACTATCACGGTACCTTGGCTTTACCGCCCGGGTGCCAACCACCAACGCTTGCCTGCTCTTGGCCTTGCCGCCTGGTTCGAGGCATTGAGACTATTTGGACTTTGAAACTTACCGTTGTAACTTTGGTTAAATGAGCCAACATTGTTTTTACATTGTCTAGTCTTCATTGACTTCACCTGCTACTCGAGTTCCCAAATCCTCCCATTCCTATAATTTGCGACTCCCGTTACAAATTTGGCGCCCTCCTTAAGGGGGTCTCCTGGCGAAAATCGAAAAAAATCTAAATATTTTAGCCTAATCTGTCGTTAAACTCTCTGGAACCATTTCTACAAAGTTTCAGCTATGAGTTCCAAGTATTTCAGAAGATATGCACGTACGTGTTGCTTAGATGCACGTTGCGTTCCAAAACTTTAAAACGTGTTTTATCAAAATCATTTTTTTGCAACTTGTGTACACGATTACGTGAAAACTATTTGACCTATCGACTTGATTCAAATGTAATTCTGTAGAGTATTTAAAACCACCGTTCTATATTGACCACAGTTTTATAAAAATTTTATTGTTTTTCATAATTAAACATCCCGAGAAATCACCTTTTTTCCAGCTTCACCCCAGGAGACCCTCTTAAAAACACACAACCCCTCCTATAGTATTCCTCCAAGTCGAGAAAGGAAAACTTTTGAAATTATGAAAATAAAAAATAAAAATTAATAATTCATGTGTGCCACAACAGGGATTTTTATATTTAAACGATTTAAATTTTGGTAATTGTCAGGAAGAAATTGTCCTTTTGATTGAAAATATATTAAAATTGTTTTCTGGTTGTGAATTTTTCTTGATTTAAAAAAAAGTGCTTGTTTATTTATGCTTAACATCATTAATCCGCTTAAGTTGTTGCACTTTATCAATAAATAATGATTGATGTTTGAAAACAATCTCACAAGAAACTGAAATATTTGGTTTTACACTTAATACAGTCCCCGGACTCATTGCCTAGAATACACAGAATAAAAGCGTTTGAGATTTGACTATTTCCGACTGCCGATAGGAAAATGCATGGGGAACAATGTAAAAATTCAATTTTCTCCAAATAAAAGCCATTTGATCAAATATTCCTTACGAGACATTAATCTAGAAAGTTTTAAATATTTTTTAAATTAATGCTTACTACCTAAAAAGGTAAAATGCTGGAGTATTGAATGTAAATTCGCTTAGATTTATGGCGGGCAGTTCAAATCGATGTTTCATACAAAGTAATGATATTAATATTCATTGTTATTATTAAAGTTGAATATTATGTAACTATTGATCAAACTTGATAACAATTGATTTTTAGTCCATATATAATTGTTCACTTAATTCTAGCAGTGTTTTTTTCTAATTAAAATTAATATTTAAATTTTTTAATTTTAATCAATTATGAATAAATAATAATAATATAATAATATTCACATGCTTTTTTAATTAATTATTGACAAAAAATATTATTATCACTATTTAAATGGAAATATCAGAATCTCTATTTGAACTTTCCGCCAAAAGAATAATCAAATGTACGTCCATAACGCAAGCATTACAATTTTTTGGCATTAATTATTGCTTTAAATATATTAAAAACTTTCTAGATAAACGACTAGTTAAAAAAATTGGATAAAATAGTTTATATTCTTAAAAGGTTGAATTAGTACGTTTCGTCCCGTGAATTTTATTGAATATAGGCCTCGTGAACCATCAACGCGACAGCCAAAATTCAGGACATTTTAAATTCACTGATGCAGGGGCTGACTTATAAAAACATTCAAATACGAGAGAAAAAGAGCTTAGGCACAGCCGTTTGTACAAGTGAATTTACTTACATTCAAAGAACTTGAGATATTTTAGGAGATTTTAAGAGAATTCGATTGTCTTTATAAATTATTTCAAGTAAGTTCCAGTGAAGTCGAGCGCATTCACGTGACTTCGAGTGAATTTACATGAATTCAAACGACTTCAGATATTTCGGGAGATTTCAAGAGAATTCAAGTGACTTTAAATGAGTTCAACTGACTTCACGTAACTTCAAGTGAATTCACATGAATTCAAATGATTTTAGATATTTCAGAAAAATTCAAATGAATTCAACTCACTTCACGTGACTTGAATTATATTCAAATGAATTCAAGTGACTTTAAGTGACTTCAAGTGATTTCAAGTGATTTCAACTAACTTCAGATATTTCAGGAGATTTCATAAATTTCAGGAGACTTCAGGAGATTTCATTACAAGTTTACACCTGACTCTACTAGTTGTTGACCCCTCACCTTTTCTGTATTCCTTATGGCAGGATTGGATAAGTGAAGGGTTTAATAATCAAGAATTAAAAATAAAATAAGTAGAAATCTAAAGCATGAGAAAGATATGAAAAAGGGATTAACTAGTTGGAAGAGACTAGACGAAAACTGAACGAAAATTATACGAAGTAGAAGCCAAGCGGCGTCAGTCGCTGAAATTGGCGCGCAAAATCACAGTTAGAGAAACAATCGTTAGAGAAAGAGCAGAGAAAGGAAGATTAGGTCGCGAAGGACTACGAAAAGAGCAGGAAAGAGGAAACGCGAAAATCAACGACATAAATTTTGCAAATGATTGATTTTGAGAAAGTAATAATGAAATTTCAAATGGTGCAGACAAATACATTAATTTTAAAGAGAACACGGTAAATTTCAATGAAACAAATTTTGAATTTAACAGACAGAGACACGCGTTAACGAGTGCAAGAAACAGAATAACACATAATAGAAGCAGTGGTTAAAAGGACGGATACTACTTACCTAAACCGGTGCGAAGGCATTTAATTATAAGGAGTAAACACAAAATGATTCGCATGAAATTTCAGCATTTCTTTTTCCCTTTGGAATGATTCAGACCCCTTTCGAAATAATTTCGAACTGGCCAATTATATTTAAAAATAATATGGAAAAGAGTCCCACATATTTTTTGAATAATCTGATCAGATTTAAAAAAGGTTATAAAATTAACGATACGGATATTTTAGATGCCGTTTTTGAAGAAGCATCAAGTCGGTTCCAGGTTAAATTGTCAAAATTTGGACCAATTTATCGAAGATTTTAGACATTTGAATGAGATATATAGAAATAATAAAAAATAAAATAAAAATTTTGTAATCAGAAAAAAGAACAAGATATTCACGAATTTTAAACAGAAATTAAACAGCTATTTAAAAAATGAATACCACGACCAAGCCTAGAATGGCTTTTAGACGAGAATGGGAAACAGAATTGGCAAAATCTAAAATAAAGACAATTTAGATCGAAGTATCAAAACCAACAAAATATATCACAATTTCAGCTAAGTTTTTCAAATGGAAATCAAAAATTTTTTAAGCCAAGATTTCAAAATAATAATTTAAATTGTACAAATATTCAATGATACCCAGGAAATGAGAAGTTCACATATAATAATAATAGTTTCAGAAATCATAACTCACCTGGCCAAGTATTTTTGAATGCAATTAACCAGCTGTTAGAGAACACACAGGCACAACAAAAAATTCGGGCCGTGGCATATTTTTTCTCGTTTCTTCAGAAAATTTGTTCACCAGAAACTTTTCAAATAACGCAGTCATATGCTTAAGAGATGCCTCTTGAACTTTCGATTCGGATTTTATTATGGCCTCATTGACCCCGTGTTTTAGATTTTCTGTAGGCATCCCTGACCTGTTGACCTCCCTGCAGCCTCCGTTGTCTCTAATGTACAAGATATTTTTCTCTCTTGTCAAGTGATTTCATTCGACGCCAAAACTTATCACGAATTGAAAAACCACTTCTTAAGGCCTTTTTTATCTTGTCTCATTCTCTCACGCATCCATTGTGCAGTAAATGCCACATTTTCCACAAGATAATAATCCAGGGGCCGCTCTCCTGGTGACACTACTGCAGATACCATACGACATCATAATTGTAAGCATCCGTTCAAAACTCATGCTGACAAAAAGTTCACAAATTCCACTTTTCTAACAGAAAGCGTGCAAACTACTTACCACAGAACACTGAAAATATGAGCGCTCCATCCTAACACTCTTGCACCACTTTTGCACTGGCAGTACCAACCACTTATCGAATTGGATCTAGAATTAGTCTCTATCCATAAGTTATACACTTTGGAATATGTATGACGAGACTGGATCTGTACTCTTAGAATGCCTTCCTCCTGTTTCTGGACAAGAAGGAAATACATTCAATCATCCGCTAAATTTTCCTCGGTATACGATTGAACTTGCTTCAGCTGATACACCAATACACCAATAGCAACATTCTTTCAGCGATTAGATGTTCATCAGGATTGTCATGAATTCTGGAATATTTGGAAAAACATCACTTAAAGCTCTCCCCGTTTTTATCAAGCCATCCATTGCTTAGACCACTAATCAGACTTTAGTAACGAGGTTTGATTCATTTGTGCTGTGATCCTTTCTGGAGAAAATGAGACATTTTTGAAACGAATCCAAGATCTTCTAAGAACTTCAAACAGTCTCAAAAGTCGTGATCGACAACGATTAAAGAGTTTGAGGGCATCCATGTACTCAGTTTCATTGAATCTTGTTTTAAAAGACTGCCGAAGATACAAGCGCTGTTGTTCTTGATATCAGCAAAAGACGGACCGGAAGCATCCACTATATATCCTGTCACCGTTACGACAGGATTCTAGCTTGACCAGGTTCCTTCTTTAATTCTTAGAATAAGTCCTTCTTTGAAATGAGTAATTGCTACTCTTTTGGTTGAACATGTATAGACCGTCCGCCACAAGGATACATACATCTTATCCATTTGCGAATGGCGTTTTTGCCGTTGACGTACTATGAACAAAGAAGAACATTAGAACTACTATTGCTGTTGCAATTCCTCTGCCAACTGTTAGTTTTTCTATGCCAAAAAGTTGATAAAATCGCATTGGAAAGACCCGTGCGCAACTTGATCAACAATAATTTTAAGCACATATGCACAGAACGACCTTTTGTCGAACGTAATTCAATTGACAAATACTGTGCAATATCACTAAATTGACCTTTGAAATTCAATCCTTTTTTTCTTACCTCCTAATGCAAATCATTCAAAGGCTCAGAAATGAACTCTGCGTTTATATAAGTAAAATCAGAGGTGGCATGGATTGAAGCAAGAGCTTCTTTCTTAAGAAAACCATCATCACCAAAATGAGAAGCACAGCATCTCGCTTTCGAAGGAATCAAAAGAACAGTATCGACGTAAACGCTTATTGCAGCAAAAGGTTTCATTCTGATACGATTATTCTGATGTTGACAGATAATTTATTTAGATTGGGAAATCATACATCTTCTTATTGACAGTTTGATTTTCCTGCAGTTGAAATCTAAAGTTCCATGTTCACTGGAAGGTTCTGGACTTTTAGCAATCTGACCGTTACCTCGTTATAAAATATTTGATCGATCAATTTCAAAAGAACGTGTCTCTTTTCCATCTGTATTCCGACGCTTTTTATTCGAAAAATGTCGACAAATATCGCAAACCTTTGACTGAATGGTTAATGTGCTATTAAAATTACTGCTAGATGAATCTTTGCTTTTAAGAATTTGCAGCAACAATTTACAATTTGCAGTTTTTTCAGCATAATAAGTGATGGAACAGATGTATGTTCTCAGTAATTTTACATCCAGCGGATGGGAAAATCCTCACGCAATTTGAAACGTAGGAAAAGAATAAAGGAGAATAGCTGAAACCATTGAAAACAAACGCGAATACCATGTACGGGGAGGGGGCAGTTGAATGTAGATCAGAAACAGTGGCACATGGCCGATAGCATTTTGTTTCCTATTTCACTATTCAGTTTGTCATGGTCACAGACCTAATAAGACCATAGAAATAAGCCATATTTTAAAGGCTAAGTACCTCGAGAAAAATGATAGCTATAAAATATGTTGTTAGGCATGTATGTGCGCAGTCTTGAGCAAAGTAGGATCTTGCGCGAACAATACTAATAATGTGAAACCGAGCATGATTTCATCGAAAATGCGAAAACCCATGTAAAATATGAATATAAATGCCTATTTCCTGAAATCAAATCACTTCAAGCAAATATCCTTTTAAGGGGTTGAGACCTAGTTGAATGATAAAATTAAAATTCTTTTAAGACCAATCAGACGATGGCACGAAAACCGGCCTTATTGAACCTCTTCCTTTTTTCGAAATAGAAAATCAGGAATCTAAAGAGTTTATGATTCTCTTGAAACGATTCAAAATTCTAAAGAAAGTTCCAAATTTTAATTCGAAATCTTTTGTTTGAACTTTTTTAATACTTCTAAATATCTCCTAAATTTGCTCGATTTTTTCTAAATAAATCGTTGTTTAATCGTCATTTGCATTCTCCAAAACATACTAACATAAGTCCGTAGTCATCACAGCGGCTATTGGTAATTATATACAAAGCCGTATAGACCCAGAAGTCTATAAGAATCTGTGAGGAATTTCACAAAACTACTCAGTGACTGTTGGTAAGTCCATCTACAGCCATATAAACCGAGAAGTCCGCGAAGATCAGTGAAGCACTTCCAGGAATGAAGTAAAGATACCATCAGAACTTATAGATAGATAGATAAACATTTTTTTCAGCCTGCTATCCTTAAAAAATTGACTCTAAGCCGACCTTGCCTTCCTCGCTTCGCATCGCCTCGCAAGCATGCGGCTACTTTCTCGCCTCGCACGCATCACGCTATTTTCTCGATTTGCCTCGCCTTGCCAGCCTCTGCCTCCGTAGCTAATCCCTGATCCTTATCTACTATTTACAATATGTACAATTATCTTAAATATACTTCCTCTCCTATATACAATCTTTAATTCTCTATTCCTCTTCCTCCTTCCTTCTCTTCTTCTCTCTTACCCAACACCCCCTTCACCCATGGCACTGCCCTTTTGTCCCCCCTGTCATGCAACAATACCTCCATGCTTATTCCACTCCTTTACACCTCTACACAATTCTCCAACGAGGGTTCCACTTTTGCATCCCCCTTCCCGCAAAATTCACACATCATCTCTCCAGAAAGCCAGAACCTATTAAAAATCTCCCTGCCATCACACGAATATCGCGCTCTCTCACTTGGCATAATCCACACATAGTTCCCAGTAAACCTTCACTCTCTTATTCTCTCCTCCGCTGCTTCCTTCTCTCAATGCTGTTCCTTTTAACCACTTCACATCAATTCGTTCTAAAATACCTTTCCTTTCCTACCTCCAACTTCCCACCACAACGTCTGTTCTCTTCCTTTCACCAACCTTCCCTAACCAGCTTACTTCCCCCCTATTCTTAAAATTTCTCTTCATATTTACACGCTCGGTTCCCCGCTATAATCCCTAAATTCGTTCTTCCTGTCTCCCTCCTGACAATATAGTTCGGCGTATTCCTTGCTAACCCCAGTGTCCACTTTACATACCTCTCCTGTATCCTATTTACCTCCTCACTTACGTTCCACCACCACACCTCCACTCCGTAAAATAAGATAATCATCACTAGCGAATCAAACAATTTCATTCTCCTCACAAAATCATCTGCAAACAACCTCTTTCCCAGCCCCCACACTTGTCTCATCGCCACATTTGCCCTTCTCACTCTCTCTTTTATAGGAACATCCACTCCCCCATTCCTCCGAAACAGGAAGCCCAGGTACACAAACACTTTCACCTCCTGTAACGCTTTTCCCTTCCACTTCCACTTCTCACCCTTATCTCTCCCCCTTCTTTTTGTAAACATCATAACCTTCAATTTATCCGCATTTAATTCTAACCTATTGTTGTCCAAGTATCACCTCAACCTTTTCATCATCTCCTTTAAAGCTTCTTCGCTCTTTGCTAGCAGCACTATGTCATCTGCATATGCGAGTGATCATACCCCTCCTACCCTAACTCCTCCTACTACTCCGACCGCTAGCTTAATTTCCATATCTGCGATTAAAACTGCAAACAGCGTTGGGCTAAGCGGGCACCCCAGCCTCAAACCCCTATCCATCCAGATACCTTCAGAGATTCCCTCCCCTCCTCTCACCCTATCTTTCGTATCCTCATAAACCTCCCTCACCCTATCGATCAGGCCTCTCTCCACATCCTCTATTCTATTGCCTCCCACAACCTCCCCCTATCCACCGAAGGGAACGCGCCTTTTAGATCTACAAAAAACACTACACTTTGGCACCCATTTTAACTACTTCTCTATCCACCACGTGCTACAAAACGTAAATTCTGTCAATGGTACTCCTTCCCTCCCTAAAGCCCGCCCGCATCTCCGGCAGTATGCCTTTCCTCTCAACATCTTTCCGCAGCCTATCTGTTTTTTATTTTGTATTTACTTTTATTCTAATCGAACTCACCACGTGCTCAACCATCAATTCTTCGGATCACCGGATACTCTAAGGGTCAAGGATTTATTATACCAAACTCCCTTCTCTACTGCACATCCGGAACCACCTCTCAGAGATTCTAGATACGTAAACAAACCTACAATCGGTAAGTCCTAATAAACATTATCCACTTTCATCTTCCTTCTCTTATCTGTCAAAACACTTATAAATCCGTTCTTTCCAGTCGGACAGGCGGAGAATAATAACATTCCTGCTCAGAATCCATTGAAGAATCAATCTTAGAACCTCTGCGCATATTTTCTTCTATGTATTTAATATAAATAAACTAATTTGATTGTCAAGCATGTGTCTTAAGTTCATTTGACTTGTGTGCTCGTCCCAAATCGTGGTCTTATTCGATTACAATTCAATCGAGCAACTTAGGGAATTTAAGTGTACGTATATGTTGTTAAGACGTTACAATTTGCAATGTACATTGACCAAAGGCAAGAATTTGCTTATTGAGCTTTTCTACTATATGGTTCTTTAAGCTCTTTTATAGAGGGTTGTTATAATAAAATCCACATACCGCTCTTAAATTTCCTGACCTACATTTAAGTCTTACTACGCTAATTTTAAATTACATATAGTATGCTAAAACAGTCATATATTTCATTATGATTCTAGAAAAATTTGAAAGAAATTATTGCAGAGAATGTTCTATCAACTATATAAGACAGATAAACTGATTTATATAAATGTTGTTTCTCACCATTTTCAAACCTCATATCATCAAGGTCCCTCAAAAACATTGTAGAAAAACTTAGAAATATTTTACCAAATTCAGTTACAAAAATCGCACATGCGCATTTGCTTTGATAACCTACAAGAATCAGGTGGTAAAAAATACACATACTATAAAAGTGCCTTAAAAGGCTGGCTTATAACTTCTCAAAATTAGCATGGAAACGAAAATCTTCAGCTGCAAAATAGTAACGATATCGGAAAGGAACTTAAAATGCCTCTTGTAAGTCACTTAGAAACCTAAACTTAGCACATACATGAACCACTATGCTGGTGAATTGTCTCAATATCTGTAGGGTAGGGAGAAATTTATCTCTCTCATACAGACACATACAATTATGCTCATCTTGCAAGCTCATCTGACACAGGCACGGCACATTAGGGTGGTTCTTATTTATACTTGGCGGATTTTTTTCGAATTTTTCTGCTCTCACTCTCCACTTTTGTTTGAATGTCCACAGAAAAAATCTCCAAATTTGAAAAAAATTAGTTAATATTAATTTTAGATGTTGATTTTGTTGTCTACTGGTCTAAATTAACATTAATAAAATATTGATAAATCTTAATATTGATTTAGACTAGTAGATAAGCAAAATTAACATTTAAAATGAATAATAAATATTCCCTGGTCCAAAAATTTAAGATCAACAATAAAAATATGAATTCATGTTTATAAAAAGAAAATCTTCAAGTATAAAAATTGAATTCGTCATTCAGCTTTTAAGGGGGTTGTGAAGAAAATTTTCTCGTCTCTCCGTAGCTCAGTTGGTACGAGCATCAGACCGGAAATCTGAAGGTCCTGGGTTCAGATCCCAGGGGAGATAAGAGACATTCTTTCACAATGATGTGAAAATAATGCTCCTGGAGATCGGAAATCAATCCAAGTAGTGTTGTACCACCAAGAAAAATGATCTCGAGTAATTCCCTATGATCTTCTCTACATTGAGGGTTTTGCAAACACTTTATGGCAAAATTCGTGATATTTTCTTAAACATCTCCCAATGCTGTTTTAACTGTTTTGTCTTTTATTCCAGGCTGGTAATTTTGTAATATAAATTTTGGGCCATAGATTTTAGAAAAACTTGAATATTGGTACTGCTGGTACCGATGTCGCTCCGAACTTTTCTTCAAACGCACATCTTAGTATAATCTCGTAAATGCGACGTCTGCAAATCCTACTCAATAAATCGTTTTCTAAATTTTGTTCCAGTGAAACGCAAGTTCCGTTCAGTTGCCCTGCATTTTATGCAGTTGAATCAGAGCAAAGACCTTAAACATTGTCTGTCAGAGTCCATTCTTTAAATGATTCATATAAAACATTAGCTTAATTTCGTCCTGTCTTAGAAGACAGTTTTTGAACGCTGAGAAGTTTTTCAGCCTCATTGCTTCTCACTATCATGGATAATCTATTAACATTTTCGTTTCCCTTCAGGTCGGGAAGCAATTTTCAATCTCAGTGAACAATGCACGCTTCGAATTCGGAAAATGAATGATCGATCTATGACGACATCATAGATATTATGACCTAATGCTTCAGCAGTTGCCATTAAAATATGCACTGCATTTTTGTCACTTACTTTACATTTGTCCAAAGCTGAGGCCAGTTTCTAAGTAATAATAAATTCTTTCACTCTCTTTTTTGGATCTTTCCAATCTTTTATCAAATCGATCTTCCTTTTTAGCCAATTCTACATCAAGTTCCCTCATGTAGCCTGTTCGGCCTTTTTGCCTTTGCAAAAGCAAAAACTGTTTGTCTTCCTCTATCGTCATTAAGTCCAGCGCATTCAAATGAACAACGCTCAGAAAACCATGCTTGCTTCTTCGTCTGCGTTTCAATTTTCCTTATATGACTTTTGTGAAGGCTCTTGCATTCTTTATATAAAATTTGAAGTTCTGGTACGCCATACTGTTTTTCCTTTGTTGGTATTCCTACTCTTTACCAAAAATCAGTGTTTCCTCAATTACCAAAGTCGCACTGACTTACCCTGTCACTGGAGTATTTAAGTACAGGAAGTTCTTAAATATTGTGTCCTTTTTGAAATCGCCAAAGGCAAATTTTTTGAAAAGTAACTATAAACTGTGGCAACATTGCATCCTACTCGGATACCGATATAATCGCCAGATGACGATATTTGGTTAAGCAAAGGTGGATCTACTCTCCATGCACATAGGATCAAACAAATTACTTAAATGTTTCGAATTCTAAGACCCTCTGAGTCTAGAAGGGACGTAAATAAAACGCTTCAGTCCAGCTTATAGGGATAGAGTCAGATTTTCCCACTACCAATTTTTTAAATGAACGAGAAAATATTTAAATTTGCATGAAAAGTTAAGAGCATTCTTGCAAAACAAGTGGATGACGCATATCAAATAAAAAAAGCACATAAAACAAGTAATTAAAAAAATATTTTTTATAACAAGTTTAATTTGTGTAAACATTTAAAAGTATTCTTAAAAAGAAAAATAGAACATAAAAATATTTTAATCTTTCGAAAAAGAGGTAAAATATTTAAACAACAAAAATTGTTTCAGAAATTTAAATTTGTTTAAATTTAAAAATATCAAAATTTGTCAAAAATCTATTGAGATAAAATGTTTCTGTTGCTTTTTTTAGGTATAACATATATTTGAATAAATATGCATTATCTAAATCGTTGTAAAATTATTTTTTTTATCATAGATTAAATAACTCATAAAGTCTAAAAAATATATTTATTTCGCAAGTTAACTGAAAAAATTCTAACAAATTAAAATTGTTTAATTAATTGAATATTAGTTAACAAATGACCTTGACTAATAGTTACTTTATGATACACGACTCACTCACGTGATTGAAAAGAAAAATGAATGGAACCCTGAATGTTGTATTGATACGACTCGTTCGTTTTTCGAGAGTAAACATATTTTTCGTCTGCAATAACCTCCTTTAGTCGTAAGTAGTTTCTTGAGTAGTGCCATCTACACTCTTCTGTACTTTTGCTACAAGATTAAATCGTTAGGACTGCACGAATGAGTCGTCCGGGCCTCCGAATAGCGCCTTTGGGCATAAAGAAAGTTACCGAACACGCTGAGCTGCATCCATAGACCTCTTAAATTAAAATAAAATTAAATTAAATTTAAAAAATACATTACCCACGTGTGAAGTTCTTCGATATTCAAGTTAAAAGTGTCTATTGTGTGAAGACCTGTGTAACCGGGGTAACCGCTAGCTTTATTTTCGTGCTTCCCGCAAGTGTAATTTCCTTATAGAAATACAGTATTAGAGCTGAAAAGTAAATATTATGTACAACTTTCGCTACCCCCAACAGAGCTATTCAGTGGCCCAGACGACTCATTCGTGCAGACGAAACGAATCAGTCGTATACCGAAAGTACAGCGGAGTGTGGATGGCACTCCTCATGACAGTGTGGAGGTTAGTGTGGACGAAACGAATCGTTGCTCTAAAAAAACAAACAGGCCGTGCCAATACAATATTCAGTTATCTACTAACATGTTGACATTAGTCAAACATGTTCTCCGTGTAGGATAATTGTTACAAAAGACATTGCCACATTGAGTTTTCCAAATTGTGCAAAAAATGCGAGCAAAGAAAAAGGATTTTTTTAAATTGATACTTTAACCCACAAGATAAGAATTTTACTGCTTCTTTTTTACTTTGGATTTCAAAACACATTATCCACAACTATACGTGTAAACGTCTTAATGCATCTAGATTGTCGATTTGCATATCAAATGAAAAGTGTACCAATTTTAAATTTTGATATTATTGTAACATATCACCCAAAATATATGAAAATTTTTAATTTTTTACGAACGGTTATGTGTTAAATTTAACCACACGTGTCTCAAAGCCTCAATGAACCTATACCGTTGATTTGTATATAAGATATAAAAAGCGTCCCATTTTTAAAGTTGATATTATGAAATATATCACTCAAATATATGAAGAAAATATGGAAATAAATTTTCCATGAACGGACATGTAAGAAATTGGACCAAAAGTGTCCGTCTAAACGCATCAATGCACCTAGACCGTCGATTTACATACCAAATGAAAAAGTGTATCAATTTTAAAGTTGAGATTATGAAATGTATAACCCAAGTGATATATGAAAAACCTACTTCGCAAGACCTTCCCACTTTTGGATGATTATAGCGGGTTGAGAAAATTTTTTATTTGGTAATATATTAGTAATTTGAACTTTCCCAGCTTGCAGAAGCTTTATAAATTACTAAATACCTTTAATCCTGGTTTTCGCTACTGATCAGTTACCATCCACTTTAAGATTTCCTTTATTACTGATAATAACTGACTGACTTTCTTAAACCTTCTTTTTTTTACATTTTTCTCTTTACGTAAAGAAATTGATTGAGCTGCTTAAAATTTAATTCAGTCAGTTCTTCATAATTTCAGTTTTTGTAACAGGCCTTAATTTAAAAACAATAAAAGGGTGAACCATTACAGCACAGAAAAAACAAAAGATAAAGTTTACATAGTTTCCGGTGAAGGATTCAAAGCAACAAAAATTAAACTTGCCGGTTAAACTTTATACAATTTGACAATAATTTGCAATTTTTAACCTGGATAATCTTTCGCCTCCTAATCGCTACGATTTTATTTAAAAAGTAGGGAGAATGACGACCCTACCGCTATCTACCGTCGTTTAACTTCATTAAATTGGAGCAAAATAGCTATTCCCAGTTGTCATTTGATTTTTTCTAAGTGTTATTAAATAACTTCTAATTTGTGTACAATAGTCTAATCAATTTCAGAGAAAATGTGTAAGTTAGAACAATGCTTTTTAACACTGAGGACGCAAACATGTATTTTACATATCTAAAAGAGGGAGCAAAATGAGTCTTTCTCTCCCCGGGGAAGGAAAGTCATATTGTCGAATGATCGCGTTTCAGTGTGCGATAAAAAAGACGGCTATATAGAGAAGCGAGAGATATAATTTGATTCTCGAGTGACCGGGTTGAAGGAAATGAGAATCAAGACAAAACAGAGGTGAACTTGTCGTGTCTTGCTCCTAACTGAGTGCACATACGATATAAAAAATCGTGTTGATATTACTTTAGTGAAATTTTCTTCAGTTTTATCATTTATTTTTTAGATTTAGAAAATATTTTTTTTTGTAAATTATAAAATATATATGTTCAATTTTTGAAAATAATATTCAACCTTTATTTCTACTTTTTATAACTGATTATTTTTAAATATCGCAATGTATAGCGCCCTTCGTGTTAAAAGATAATTTATGCACCGCGAACGCCTTGCTTTTTAAAACTCACAAAATGCAAATACAACTGCGAGAAATTGCGACTTTGGTAATTGAGGAAATACTAAATTTTTGGTAAAGAGCAGGAATACCAACAAAGAAAAAACAGCATGGCGCATTCGAATGCACTGGAATTCATGACCATAGAGAAAAACAAACAGTTTTTGCTTTTGCTAAGGCAAAAAGGCCCAACGGGCTACATGAGCGAACTTGATATAGAATTAGCTAAAGAGGAAGATCGATTTGATAAAAAATTGGAAAGTGAACACTTTAGGAAAGAATGTTCTCACCAGGATATGGTACAAATAGGTAAGCACTTAAAATAATGAAAGTTATATAACAAGAGATTTATTTTCTTTAATTTTGATTGATGACGTTTAAACTGAAATAGATGCAGGTCTTAATTCCAAGTACGTCCATTTAAGATGAGCTTGATGAATTTTTATCTTCCTCAAGTATGATTAGTGCAGGAAATGCATCAATTGAAACTACAGTTATACAGGAAACTTTAGGGTATCCATCTGATCCAAAAAAGAGAGTTGGAGAACTTATTATTACTTCGAAACTGGCCTCAGCATTGGACACATGTAAAGTAAGTGACAAAAATGCAGTGCATATTTTAATGGCAACTGCTGAAGCATTAGGTCATACTATCTATGATGTCGTCAGAGATCGATCATCCATTTTCCGAATTCGAAGCGTGCATTGTTCACTGAGATTGAAAATTGCTTCCCGACCTGAAGGGAAACGAAAATGTTAATAGATTATCCATGATAATGACAAGCAATGGGGCTGAAAAACTTCTCAGCGTTTCAAAACTATCTTCTAAGACTGGACGAAATTAAGCTAATGTTTTATATGAATCATTTAAAGAATGGACTCTGACAGACAATGTTTAATGTATTTGCTCTGATTCAACTGCATAAAATGCAGAGCAACTGAATGGTCCTTGCGTAGCGAGGGCGCCGAAGTTGAACGAACGCGAACGCAGCATTTCGCTCCCTTCGTGCATAAGATATTATTATTTGTGTTGTATGTTACCGACTCTGTGTGCTGTAGCTAAATTTACTCGCTATAGCATAGCGTAGTGGATGCTATTATAATAATTCTCCTTACCTACCTGAAGCTCCAGAACAGTCTGTTTGTTTATTGTATTGCAACTAATCAAATCTAACCTGATTTTTTGTACACGCTAACCGTAACATACATTATAAGAAGCTGTTTTTTGACAAAAAAATTAAAGAAAACTAGAGAAACGTGTGAACATTTTTTGTTCTAAATATGCAAAACTTTCGTATTTCGTAAAATTGTAATAGAGACATGAAATTGACGAAACTTCCGATAATTTCTAGACAAAAGTGGCGCTGTTTAAGATTCACAGAATGACATGAGACGAATAATGTGTTTTTCAGGTTTCTAAATCTGAATTAATATCTGAATTTAAGCATTGTCTATGGCGAAGCTAACGTTGATAGAAATTGGACAAGTTTCTGTAATGCAGGTCTGATATATTGGAACAAACCTTTTGAGTTTTGAAATCTTCATATCATATATGGATTCCGCGACCTCGAATACCTTACAGAACTAACTTTCATAGGAATCCGATATTTTTTCAATTTTGGTTAGCCGTATTAAATCAGAAATGTTATACTTATTGAGCGAACCAAAAAAAACTCCTATGGTAATGTCGCCAATTGAATCTGATAAACTTTTTCAGAACCAATTTTTGGACTAGGCAGTAGATTTTTTCCCGGCAGTTACTGAATTGAACGGCCACTTATAATTTACTGTGGTTCAACTTTTGAATTTTAAATATCCCCCCTCTCCCTTTTTAGACTTTTTTATAGTAATTTATGGATGGCCTCACACAGAATTTCAAAAAATAACTTAAATATTTCAATGTATCTTACCATTCCCCGAGTTATGAATGGCTTTTATAGCCTTCTTTAATTTTGTCAGTCCATCTCTGTCGAAGTCCAAAGTCTGAAAAAAGATGAGTTATACCTTGAATATACCTGATTTCTAATACGCATTTTTATGCAGAAATGAAAGGACAAGTGATCACAGTTCAATCTTTTCTGTAGTATCACTGATAACACACTGCGTTGCAGTGAAATACACAGATTATAAACTTTTGTTTTTAATTTCACGATATTTTACACTTACCCGATTCTTACGATATTTACGATATTTTCTCGTGCAACTCATTTCCACACGAAAATATATATATTGAGTTGAAAGTTTGTGAAATTAAATAAAAGATACTAATGAAGGTTTACCTGATCCTCAAGTCTTATAGGTAATTAAAAAAATACATTAATAGAAATTTTAGTTGGTAATAATTATAAAAATTCCATCCTTTTAATTTGGAATCTGAGAAATTTTAAACAAGATAGTGCATGACGCTGGTGTCACGTCCAGCTATTATTGTTATTACTACAAATCTTAGCATAACATATACGTATAACATATTGTAAACTTGTGCTACTAATATCCAATAGTCGTTTAAATACTATGTTATCTATTGCAAACGCTGTTACAATATGAATATCCTTACGACTTCAACCATATGTGCCTGGCTTACACCTTAGGGAAGCGGATATCCGACGGTGCCCCTTTACCCCTATGCGAGTATGCATCCCATTTCATACGCAAATAATTATTTTTCTTTATCTTTCATAACTTTTTTTACACAATTTCAGTTACTACAGTTTAACAGAGAATTTAAATATCCAAAAGTTACTTCTCTACATTAAAATCTAAGGAAAAAAGAAAAAACTTCCGTAATATTGAACAGTTTCTATAAACTATGTTCGATTTCATTCAGTAATGATGTTTATTAGCATCAAATTTAAACTGCAGTCGCGCTAGAGTGACTGTCTCGGGGCTACCATCAATGGCCTTCGTACTATCTCAGGACTCTACAAACCATAAACAATTAGGGCCGTCTGAACCATTTCTGTTGGAGTGTCATCTTAAAAACATATTTTTGTTTGTTTGTAGTATTCCCATTTTAGTTTTGTAATAGCACAATTAACGTGAACATATTTGTGCTCGAAAAGCAAACCTAATAAAAGTACTAATTTTTAAGTATGTATGTACTTATATGAGGGTGACTATTTTAATCGAAGAAAAAAATGTCCGGTCATTTCTTGGTTTTTTCTCAACCAGCAAACACTTTTCACGTTGAAGAAAATTTAAAAAATCCAAATCTAAACCTAAATACTTTTTCATTTAAAGTAATAAAAAAAAACTAAAAAATAAACCCCTCAAATTAGAACTGTCGAATGTTAAACTTTTGAAATTGAAGTTTGAAAGTTTTTCAATTAAAAATGTTGGATTTTGAACTTTTATAAATTATAGAGTTCAAAGATTCAGATTCAATTCCAAAAATATAAATATACGTTATTATTCTCAATGCTCTACAATAAGGAGTAAATTAATAAACTTTACAATTTTCAAAACTTCATTATTTTAAGTAATTTTAAGCAGCGAACATTACAAATTCAAAAATTAATTATTTTTTTTTAACTGAACGCTTCGTAAATTAGAAGTTAAATTATTTTCATTGCAATTTGTTAAAAACTTATAAAAATTTTAATAAATAATAAAGGGTAAATACGAAATCAGGGTACCGCGCTGTACCTAAAGGCTCGGCTGACCCTTCCTATTGTGAGGCGATCCAGCTCAAACTCGAAACTCGGCGGGTCGTTGCACAGTAGGCCGAAAGACCCCAAAAACTGACCAAAAACTAACTTCAAAGTTGTTAGAGGGAGACTTTTTTTTTAATGCAGATTACTTGGCAAAATTTTTCAACAAATTTCATGATACTTAAACGAGTCTTTATAATTCTAGAGCGTTATGAATGAAAGAAATGTTCTCTTTTTGTTATTCCTGGTTTTTTAAGAAAAGCTTTGCAAAAATCTTTCATAATCTTATGAAACCAAATATGACCATTTTTGTTCGTTAGAATGGTCATCAATCAATGCGAAATAGAATAGAAATTCGATAATTAGTTCGTTTTTGAATCCCCTCACCGTGTACCCATGCATTTCAAGAATTAACAGCGATAGACATTTTTCGAATCAAAGGTAACCCCAAGTAACATCTGATATCTGAAGTTCTATAGTGCTTTTAGGTTCATTATGATGTTTACTATCAGTTTATTTGCCACACCTTGCCACCATTCACATTTGATGAAGATATTAGCAAATGAAGTTGAGCGTGCACAGTTGAATACTCATAGTGCAATTAAAGCGGATCAGATTAGGTTAACCGAATTCAAGAAAATTTTACTTGTTAGAATTTGTTCTTTTTTTTCTCTGTCATTTATCGTCTTCGATTAATCTGTCGGATGTTTAATGCTGAAAACGCATTGTGTGCCGAGTTTTATGAGTTATGAGATTTATTGTTCATATATTATAACATTGAATATGTCGAGTGTATTGTTCAAAAAAGGAGAAATCATAGAATGCTTCTTTAATAAGCATAGAGTGGATGACATAAATGTGTCGGTTAATTAAATGTTAAAGAAATTAAACCTTTAAACCGCAAATATAGAAGAAGAGAGGTTGGATAAACTCAAGGTTGTCATCACGGCTCACAGAAGTAGCTTAATACATACGTCATATAAGAAGCTTCAAAACTAACGCAAGAAAGATTTCGGGCCAAAATGTTTCGTGGTTGAATTCTGGTAGTCCATCTACTTAATTCGAGCTGAAGTCTGACAGATCGAAGAGGCGAGATGCAGCAGAGTTTAGCCATAAAAACCAGAATGATTTTTAGCGGATTTTGATGGCATATCTTTATGCTGCAAGGCATTCTAGAGAAAATGACTTAGCGACAGTCCACAAAAAGTATAAACGTGAAGCCGAAAAAATACACAAAATAAGACAATTATTCATGGAACCAAAGCCGATGAAGTTTACGGCAGAAAAAGAATTGTCTTTCTCACTTGAACTTTCTTTATCTGAACAGGATTACATTAGCATGTAGACATACTACTGTGGAATAATCCGTCATTGCAATCACCTAGATGATGTCGACCTCTTAATCTGTAGTATGTGAAAGAGTAAGCAAATCTCATCACAAGACGAAAATCTGAAACAGAAGCCGAAATTAATTACTTGTGACCTAAGGAAATTATGTTGAATGATTTTCTCATTCACAAACACTTATGTTTAACCCTGATAGATGGCAAAGTCTTAATCATCATTATAGACACAATGACTGTAAATCCAAATTCAGTTATCTATGGGGTAAGTCCATTGCAGGCATGGATCCGAATTTTTGAGTGTGTCTTGCATATCTCGTACAGACTGGACTTCAAACTTTAGCAGGTACGAGGAAAGAGTCAGAAGATTACATTTCAAAAAATAAAGGTTTATGTGCAAAACATTCTTCGTGAAAAATTGGCGCTTAATCTTGACAAACCGAAACCAGGAGCTATAGGTACTACCAATGATGGTAATACAGCCCGTAGAGCTTTTTAGGACCTAAACCTACGGGCTGAGTGTTTAGGACTCAATAAAGAACTTCTTAGAAAAATTAAATCAATCCTTATCGCTCTGTCTATACATCCAAAATTTACGTGAAGTACAGTACAGTGATTCCTCCGACCTAACAATTTTAACTGCAAGTTTTAATTCACGCCGTTAAAAAAACCAACACTAACTGCTCCCCGAGGAAGGGAAAAAGTTATTACAACCGATTTCTTCATAAGAAGCTGTAACAACGAATTGGTCAAGGGTGCAAGGAGAGAGACTCATTTCAAAAAGGACCCTGATTCGTGAGAGCCAAGGGGACTCACATGATTTAATCACCTCCAAAAATAGTTATAAAATACACTGCAACCTCGGCGTGGTAGACCTTGGACACTACAACTTTTGTGAGCTAACTACAGGCGTTCAATGAAAACATTACCTGCGTAAAGCTAAATTTTCTCAAATACTCCTTACCAAAATTCATGTTCCTATATTAGTTTTGCGATTTTAAATTTGTTACTTTCGAAGTCAAAATCTAAATTAGTTACTTCAAGGAACCGCTTGTACTAAGTTTCATAAAATTACATGAAATTTAGAAATTCTATGCGTTTTATTGAATCAGTCATTGATGAAAACTTCTGTAAAAAAACAAGAATCCAACCACCAAATTTATTCCAAATTTTATTTCGTTTTGGTCCAAATTTGGTCGTTGGATTCTTGTTTTTTTTACAGGAGTTTTCATCAACTTGAAGATTAGTCGTTAAATAGGATATTTAATTTAGATTTTAATCTGATTTAAATTTATTAAATTTTAAATCAGTCATTATAAATTACTAACTTTCGACGTTAAATTGTTAATCAACAACCTTGAAAACCCTCTTCGTACTAAACTTCGTATAAATATGTGCAAATTTAAACATTTTAGGCGCCATATTGGAACAGTCATTTTGAACTGTCATACGAATACGTGAAAATTTACCCCTTATATCAAGTTTTTATGAAAATCCAACGAAATGCTGAATTTTTGTCACTTTTGGTGGCATCCTGGCCATCTCACTGTAGGGCGAAATGACAAAACGATGTTTAAAACAGCCTGTAGGTTTTAGGCAGAAACGAACCGAATTTTCTTCTGATTGTCTTCGATTCTCATTTTCTGTGATATACATTGATGTATTTTTCTCATCCGATATAATTTGTTAAATTTATTAAAAATTATTATGAACAAATGCATTATTTCAACAGTTTTAGGTAGAAAAGAACCGATTTTTCTTCCGATTGTCTTCGAATCTCATTGCGTGTGATAAAGATTGATATATTTTTGTCATCTGATATAATCTGTTAAATTTATTAACAATAATTATAAACAAATACATAATTTGAACAGCTTTAGGCAGCAACGTACCAAATTTTCTTCCGATTGTCTTTGAATCTCATTCCCTGCGATCCACTTTGATGTATTTTTGTCATCTGATATAATTTGTTACAATCATCAACATGATCATTTCCATCAAATGATGGGAATACTGCTCGGAGATTTTTTCAAGATCCTGAATCGACAGCAAAGATCACAGGTGTTAATGTTCGCTTAATCGAGCGATTCAGCATAATTCTGCAGGTTCTTTCTTCTAGCCAAAAAATCGATTCAAAAAAATTCGAACACTATGCTCTCTCGAAACTGCACGAATGCATGTAGAACTGTACAAATGGCATTATATGCCATCATCAGTTCACAAAATTCTTTTGCACGGAGCAAACATAATCAGATCGTTAAGTATTCCCATCCGCCTCTTACCTGAAGAAGCTCAAGAAGCCCGTAATAAAGATTTTATACGATTCCGTGCATTCAATACTCGTAAGTGCACTCGGTTAGCCACTAATACTGATCTAGTGCATAAATTACTCATCTCATCTGATGCATACTTGTCATATCTAAGAGGAAGATGGAGACTTATAGATAGTGATTTTCATCTTTAAATGAGGACTGAAATCATGGAATTTCCATAATGGAAATTTCGTTCTAATGATTCGCTTATAAAAATATTGAATGATATTTTCATGATATTTGCATCAAACCTGAGTCCTGATGCCACTAAAAAAAAATTTCACAGAGAATTAAAAAAAAATTTTTTTTCCTCGACAGATTTTTAAGAATTTAATGCTGAATTTGAAAAAAAAATTAAAAATCGTTTAAGAATTGTGACCTACATAATCTATCTACAGGTTATTTTGAACATCGTTTTTTCATTTCACCCCACTGTGCATCTGTGCGTTGTGGTGCTCAACGAGAGGATACTGCACTACATATAATTTAATTTTCGACCGTTGAATGTCCGTCTGTTGAGTATTTCGTTCGATTCCCAAATTTGTCAATTTCTGCTACACTTATATTTTGAAGTTTCAAGGAATTTAATAGTTTGCCTTCATAACTTTCCTTTCTGTATTGGTGATCCCATTCAATCGCATAAGGATTAACAGGTGGAAACAATCGTTTGAATGTTTCCCCTTAGTATGATGAAATATTTGAAGCCTTTCTGGACAAGCAGCTTCTAAAATGACTTCTTGTTTATTGGCAGTTGATTCTGCTGCTAGAAGCAGAACTACAACATGTTTAAAATTTTCTTCTAAAAAATATCAACCACATATTCACATCGAACTTCTAGCACTTCTCCGACAGATGCTAATTTTGCTTGCACTTACTATTTAACATGTTTCTTTATCTCTACAGAGCACTGTCCATTTAGGTAGCAAAATTCATCTGCTGAGATTATAATAGAAAACACTAAATATCCATCAAAACGCATTCGAAGACCACTCGTTGACTTTGCGTTAAATCTACATACCATTTTATAAGTATAAATAAAAACGAATCCAGTCTAATTTCTGGTAGCTGACCATTAAACAGAGCAAAACCATGAAATCATAATAAATTTATTTGCTTTTGCAAATATTAAATACTTAGTGGAAAAATCTTTTCAATCAATTTAAAGGCCACTTAAAATTGCATTGAAAAATTTAGAATAAATTCTTTGAAAAATAGTACATTTTGAATTGTGATGCTTCATACAATTTAATTAGTTTTTTAATTTAGTCGTTCAATATTGTAAAATTTTAAATTAAAATATTATAAATTTTTAAGTAACTTATTAAAATTTTGATCATTCAAGATTCGATCATTTGAAACTTGAATTAATTTTAAATTCTAGCTTCTAAGATTAATCCAAGACAAATCCAAGAAAAATCGTACAATTTATATTTGAAAAAAACTTTTTTCAAACCTGCCACAACTATAATTTTGAATTTTGCGGTAAAAAGCAAGAAAAAAGGGAGAAAGTAAACAGATGTGTTTGCAATTTTAATTTAACTGCTTATAGCTTAATTAAAAATATTCCATAACTATAAAAGTTTTGAAAAAATCGCAATTATTTTTAAATGTTTAAAAAAAGGGGGCGGGGTACTGTTGTTACGGTGGGCCTTGTAAGGGTGCACAATTCGAATATTGTCATTGCTTACTGTCACAGCGCCATGCATCTTATATATACCATCCAGTGACCGAAGATGTCGACCTTCCTATGCGAACTACCTTAGATTAAATGCGCTGAAAATAGCGGAATCTCCCTCTTCAAAAATTTAAATATAAATCTCACTCTACCGCGTAAAGTTGCCATGCATTTATCTCACTCTGGATTTTCCACTAAACCGGGAAATCTGCAGGGACAGAGAAAGATCTAGAATGAGATAAATGCACGACATCGTCACGTGGTACAGTGAGAGTAAGATACATTTTCCGCCTACAAACAAGCGAGGTGTAAATGTACCCATATAGTATAATATAATTATAGTATAGTAGTAATAGTATAGTATAATAAATGTACCCTTTATAGTATTAGATCAAATCCCTCCCTAGACCTTGATCTATGCGCGACTATAAGAAGTTGGTTAACAATATCATTTATTGAGAAATACTATTTTACTAAAGAAAAGGGGCTATTGCTTATTCATCATTATTAATAAACAAATTAGCCGTATAGAAATCAATAAACATTTGGCAAGGTTAGATTGGATTTAGAGTTTAATAAATTAAATTAATCATTGAATGATGAGAGAATTGAACAAGTTGATAAATTCGTGTACCTTGGTAGCTTATTTACTAGGGAAGGTAAGATAGATGAGGAGTTAGATAGACGCATAAATGAAGGTAAGAAGGTTATTGGTAGAGCAGCCCCCCTTATAAGAAGTAAAAATATATCTAATAAGGCTAAAATGTTAATACATAATTCCATTTTTGTAACAACTGTACTATACGGCAGCGAGAGATGGACATATCAAGAAAAAGATAAGAGTAAAATTAACGCGATCGACATGAGA
>JAAAKG020003004.1:0-21674 GCA_010014905.2 Druon quercuslanigerum | reverse complement strand
TATTTTTTTTTTATTTTGTTAAAAATTACACTGGTGGAAAATTTTTCTATTGGTATAAAATTAATTTCCTTGGTGGAAAATTCATGTTTTTAGGTTGAAAATTTTACTATTTAGTTTAAAAATTAAAATATTTTGTTGTTTTGAAAATTCTCCTTTTTGGTGGAAAATTCGCCTTTCTTGCTAGAAAATTCGACTATTTGGTTAAAATATTATCTATTTTACTTAAAAATTCATCTATTTTGGTATAAAATTAATCTTTCTAGTCAAAAATTCAACTGTATACTAAAAATAGAAATATTTGGTTCGAGATTCATCTATTTAGTTGAAAATTCTTTTCTTGTTGTAGAATTCATGTTTTTAGTTTGAAAAATTCAACTACTTGGTTCAAAAATTAAATTCTTTTTATGAAAATTAATATTTGTTTTGAAAACTCTCTTTTTTGGTGGAAAATTCGCCTTTCTTTCTAGAAAATTCGACTACTTGGTTAAAAATTCAACTATTTCTTTTTTAGTTGAAAGTTTTTTTTGTATTATTAAAAATTTATTTTCATGAATAAAAATTTAACTTTTTTATTAAAAATTCGTTCTTTTTTAGATAAAAATTCATCTATTTTGCTATAAAATTAACCTTTCTAGTCGAAAATTCAACTATATATTCAAAATACAACAATTTGGTTTGAGATTCACCTATTAAGTTGAAAATTCTTTGGTTTTTTTATTTAAGGTTTTTTATTTTTATTTTTTTAAAATTAAACTGGTGGAAAATTTGTCTTTTGGTAGAAAATTAATTTTCTTGGTGGAAAAATTCATGTTTTTAGGTTGAAAATTCAACTATTTAGATTACAAATTTAAAAATTAAATTATTTTGTTGAAAATTAATATTTATTTTGAAAATTCATCTTTCTTTTTTGTAAAAAATTTATCTTTTTTAGAAAAATTTCGTCTATTTTGGTATAAAGTTAATATTTTTAGTCCAAAATTCAACTATATATTAAAAATACAACTATTTGCTTTAAAATTCATCTATTTAGTTAAAAATTCTTTGGTTTTTTTTATTTAAGGTTTTTTATTTTTATTTTTTTTTACACTGGTCGAAAATTTGTCTTTTGGTAGAAAATTAATTTTTTTGGTGGAATATTCATATTTTTAGGTTGAAAATTCAATTATTTGGTTTAAAAATTAAATTATTTTGTTGAAAATTAATATTTGTTTAGAAAATTATCCTTTCTGGTGGAAAATTCGACTATTTGGTTAAAAATTCAACGATTTCATTTTTAGTTGAAAATTTATTTTGTTTTATTAAAAATTTATTCTCTTGAATAAAAATTTAACTTTTTTAATAAAAATTCGTTTCTTGTTTGTTAAAAATTGATCTTTTTTAGTTAACTATATATTAAAAATAAAACTATTTGGTTTGAAATTCATCTATTTGGTTGAAAATTCTTTAGTTTTTTTTATTTAAGCTTTTTTATTTTTATTTTGCTGAAAATTAAACTGGTTAAAAATTTGTCTTTTGGTAGAAAATTAATTTTCTTGGTGGAAAATTCATGTTTTGAAGTTGAAAATTCAACTATTTGGTATAAAAATTAAATTATTTTGTTGAAAATTAATATTTGTGTTGGAAAATTCTCCTTTTTGGTAGAAAAATTGTCTTTCTTGCTAGAAAATTCATCTCTTTGCTTGAAAATTCAACTATTTCATTTTTAGTTGATTAAAAATTGATTTTCATGAATGAAAATTTAACTATTTTATTAAAAATTCGTTCATTTTTTGTTAAAAATGTATCTTTTTTAGTTAAAAATTCGTCTATTTTTGTATAAAAGTAATCTTTCTAGTCGAAAATTCAACTATATATTAAAAATACAACTATTTGGTTTCAGATGCATCTATTTTGTTGAAACTTCTTTGGTTTTTTTATTTAAGGTTTTTTATTTTTATTTTGTTGAAAATTACACTGGTCAAAAATTTGTCTTTTGGTAGAAAAATAATTTTCTTGGTGGAAAATTCATTTTTTTAGTTTGAAAACTCAACTACTTGGTTTAAAAATTAAATTATTTTTATGAAAATTATTATTTGTTTTGAAAATTCTCCTTTTTAGTACAAATAATGGAATTTTCAAACTAAAAGATTAAATTTCTATTAAAAAGGGGTTTTTGAGTTACTCAAATTATTATCATCAGCAACAATTTAAAAAAAAAGTCAACTAAACAGTTGGCTTTTCTACCAAAAAGAGTAAATTTCCTCTTTTTAAACGTTTAACCAAATAGTCGAATTTTTAACGTCAAAAGATTAATTTTCTACCAAGAATATTAATTTTCTGCAGAAAGACGAATTTTAGAAAAATTCAAGAATTTTTTAATGAAATAGATCAATTTTTTGGCAAAATAAGACGAACTTTCATCCAAATCATTGAATTCTAAAAAAAAAAGATTTTATAAAATAAATGATTAATAATTTATTTTTATTAATTTTTTAAGTTTAATTAACACTTTAACTAAAATATTCCACTAAAGAAGAAAAATTGTCAACAAAATCAGATTATTAATTTTGAACCAGTTATATTTTTAAACAAATAAACTAAATTTCTACCAAAAGAAATAAATTTTCAATAAAATACATGCATTTGTAAGTAAATTGTTGAACTTTTAACAAAACAATTGAATCTCCAACCAAAAAGATGAATTTTCAACTAAAAAGACTATTTTTAAAGAAACACTAATTTTCAAAAAAACACATGAATTTTCAGTTAAATTTATTATAAAAAAAAATGTTCAACAAAAAGTAGTTAAATTTTCAACAAATCAGTTGCCTTATCTGCCAAAAAAGATAATTTTCTATCCAAGAAGACGAATGTTCAACAAAAAAATTATATTTCCCGCCCAAAAAGTTTAATCAAGCTGAATAAATAAATTTTCAACCAATTATTTGATTTTGGAACGGAATAGTTGAATTTTCAACAAAAAAGATGAATTTTTCAATAAGAAAATTAATTATTCACCAAAAAACAAATTTTTGACAAAATGCATAAATTTTCAATTAAATATTTAAATTTTATCCAAAAAGATTAATTTTCTACCAAAAAGATAAATTTGTAACCAAAAAAAAGAATTTTTCATTAAACAGTTTAATTTGCTACTAAGAAAAAATTAAATTAAACAATAAATTAAAAAATTCAATTAAAATTAATTAAAATATCAATTACAAAATTTTCAGTAAATACGTATCTTTTTAACCAAACAAATAAAAAAAGTTCATCTTGAAATAGAAAAATGGATTGATAACCAATTAGATTCACTTTCAACTAAGTAGTTCAATTTTCAACCGAAGGAAATTCATTTTCAAGCGTTGAGTTTGCATATTAAAAATTCGAATATTTTGAAAAATATTCGACTTTAGTCCCGAAAAGATGAATTTATAACCAAAGAAGAAGTTTAAAACAAAAAATTAAGTTTGCAACCAAAAAGTAGCGTTTAGAAGCAAAAATTTGTAGCATTTTTTAACAAAAAAAAAAGAATTTTTCAACAAAATAGTTCAACTTTTAACTAAAAAGGGTTCAATTTGCAACCAAAACGGATGATATTTCAACCAAATTCTCAAATTTTAAAATATAAATGATTTTATTTCAACCAAAAATAGTTTCATTTTCAACCGAATAGTTGAATATTTAAAACAAAAAGAATTCTTTTCAGAAGGTAATTAAATATTTAAAAAAAATTAATTTTCCACCAAAAAAGCTGAATTTTCCACCAATTAATGAATTAATTCAAATTCAATCATTGTTTCGACCAAAAATATGACCTTTCAATAAAATAGTTAAATTTTTAATAAATTAAATACGAATTTTTAACAAAATAGTTGAATTTTCTCTAAATTAACAAAAATTGTCAAAAAAATGATTAAAATTTTAACTACAAAAAAATAATTCTAAACAGAACACTTTCTTATTGCGTTCTCTTAATTCTGTCTGCATTTAAGCGAAAAGAAAAGGGGGAAATTTTTTGAAACCAGGGAAAAAGAAGAATTCTTCAAAAAAAAGGGAAAAAAGAGGAAAGAGTGCCTGCTCAAGTGGAATAATTACTGAGAGGAGAATTTAAAATGTGTAATCAGTGTGATGAAATGATGAGATATAAAAAAAAAGTATTCAGAGATTAGAGATTAACTCACCTTTAGCCTGTGTCTCGGGAACTCCCATTTATCTTTGTAAGATTTGTTTTGGATGCCCATCCGACTTTCCTTTTCCCAAGGCTCGTAACGATTATTACGAGCTTTTGGGCCTCCCCATCTCTTCAGAACTAGAGATGGATCGTCAGATATGTTTGAAACACTGACAGTCGCTTGTTCCTTCTGAAAATTTAAATTACAATTTATTATATCATATTCTATATTATTATCTAGAATAATTTATCTAAATATATTGCATTTTCAACCAAATAAATGAATTTTCAACCAAATAGTTGAATTTTCAAACAAAAATATTTGTTATCGAACAAACAGATTAATTTTTAACCAAATACATGCATTTTTAAACAAATCGATGAATTTCCAGATAAAAAATATCAACTTTCAATCAAAAATGAAATACTTCAATCTTCAGTAAAAAAAATTAATTTAAAAAAAGAACTTTTTAACAAACAAGTCAAATTTTGCAACAAAGAGATAAGTTTTTCATTAAAATGAAGAATCTTCATTCAAACAAATTATTTTTTAATAATTAATTATCATTCTTCTAGTGTATAGTTGCATTTTTAAACAAAAATATTAGTTTTCGATCAAACAGATTAATTTTCAAACAAAACATGCATTTTTAACCAAATCGATGAATTTCCAGATAAAAAAAGATCAACTTTTTATCAAAATTGGAATACTTAAATCTTCAGTTAAAAAAATTAATTTTCAAACAAAGAGATGAGTTTTTCACTAAAATGAAGAATCTTCATCCCAACAAATTTTTTTTTAATAATTAATAATTAATTTTCAAGTGTATAGTTGCATTTTTATACAAAAAAGTTAAAATTTCTACCGAATTTAAGCCAAAAGAGATGAATTCTATACGCAAAATTTTAATTAAACTGAATTTTTACAAAATAGTTGAATTTGCAACCAAAAAAAAAATTTTCAATAAAAAATGGAATTAAATTTTCAGTTAAAAAAATTCATTTCTAATTTAAAAAAAAAAAGAATTTTCAGCAAAATAGTTTAATTTATATTCAAGAAGATTAATTTTCAATTAGGAATATTCATTTTCAACCAAAAAGATAAAATTCTCATCAAGATCATTAATTTTCAACCAAATAGAAAAAATTTCAACACAAAAAAAAGTTTAATCAAAAAGGGAATACTTACATTTTTAGTTAGATAAATTATATTTTAGAAAAAAAAGTAATTCTGATTCAAGAAGATTTGTTTTCAAACAAAAAGATAAAATTTAATTCAGGAAGATTTTTTTAAAAGCAAATAGATCAATTTCTAACTAAAAGAATGATCTTTAATTAAAAATGAAACTTAAATTTTCAATTAAAAAAATTAATTAATAATAAAAAATCGAATGTTCAAAATAGTTATTTTTGCATTCGTGAAGCTTAATTTTCAATCAAAAAGATCTAAGAATAACATTTTTTAACCAAATACATGAAGTTTTAAACAAAAAGTTAATTTTTTAGCTAAAGAATGTCAATTTAAACCAAAAACTAATAATAAGTTAAAATTTCCGTTAAAAAAAATTAAGTTCTAATATAAACGTTGACAAAAAAAAATTGAAACAATGAGAAGAACTTTCAACGAAACATGTAATAGTTGATATATTTAAAAAAAAATTTATTTTAAATAAGAAACCGATGCATTTTTAATAAAAAAAGGTTAAATTTCTAACAAAAGAGATAAATTTTCAAATAAAAGAACAAATCTTTAACAAGAATTAAAAGTAGTTAAAACTAGACATACAAAACCTGAATATATGTATTTTTAACCAAAAGAAATGAATTATTAAACTAAAAACTCTTATTTTCAACAAAAGAGTTGAATTTTAAACAAAAAAAAAGAGTTTTCGGTCAAGAAAGAAAATAAATTTCAAAGATATTGTTTCATTTTTAAACCTGAAAAGCTCAGTTTTTAATTAAAAATATACGAAAATAAATGGAATAGTTGAAAATATTATTTTTTAACAAAAAAGTTATCTTTCTACCAAAAAGGTTAAATTTTCATTAAAAAAGTTTAATTCTCATCCAAATACTTCAATTTAAACCAAAAATATTAATTTTTAACAAAAAAGTTAATTTAGAACCAAATGATTTTATTTTTTATCAGGTTGTCGAATCCTTAATCAAACCATTTTAATAGAGACATAATATTTACATTTTTAATCAAAATAATAAATTTCCAATTAATCATTTAAAAAAAAAAAAGGAATTTTAACATATTAATTAAATTTTTAATCAGAAAAGGTTAATTTTCAATCAAAAATACCAATTTTAAACCAGAATGAAAAACAAATTACCAACTAAAATTATGTATCTTAAAAAAAATGAATTTTTACCTTAAGAGTTAAAACAAAAAAATAATTTTTTAACCCGGAAGATTAAAAAAGACTAAAAAAGATGACTTTTTAACGAAATAGTTCAATTTTTAACCAGAATGATCAGTTTTCAAGCAAGAAGTTATCAACCAAAACACACGAAATTATGACTTTTTAACAACAAGGCATATATTTTTACAAAAAAGTGAAATTTTTTTTAAAAACAGTTTAATTAAAAAAAGTTAATTTTAAAGCGAATAGTTTAATTGTCTAGCAAATTGTTAAATCCTTTAACAACACAGATTAATTTAAACTCAAACAATTGCATTTTTCCTCCAAAAGGATGAATTTTCAATAAAGAAGATTAATTTTCGACCAAAAAATATTAGTTTTTAAGAAACCAAAAAAATGAATTCTAAACCAAAAACTTAATTAATTCAAGTTTATTAATTAATTATTATTTATATTAGTTAGTATATATTAGTTAAATTGTATTAGTTTATTTATTAATTAATTAAAAATAAACAAAAACTGATTTTCAGCGAAATACATGTTTAATTTAATTTTTATATTTATACTAAGAGGATAAATTTGCAACCAAAAATAGAATAATTAAATTGCGACTTAACATAATCAATTACAAAATAAATAAAAACGAATTTTCAACAAAATAGTGTAATTTTATTTTCAACAAAAAATACGGACTTTTAAAAATGGATGTTAAAAAAATTAATTCTAAAAAAAAATTTTTTGAACAAAATAGTTACATTTCCAATAAAAGCGGTAAATTTGATATCAAAATTATGAATAATAAAAAAATTAATTTACAACAATAAGAGTTTAACCCAAAATATGTTTTTTTAGTTTAAAAATGGCATAGTTAATATATAATGCAAGGCGATCAATCTACAATTTAAAAAAAATGATTTTTCAAAAAAATAGTTGCATTAAAAAAAAACAATAAACAAATTTTTCAACCCTTCAAATTGTTAACGTAGATGCAAAAATTGTTAAACGTACAACAAGATTTTAGTCTCTGCTCTCGAATTAAAAAAAATGTCCTGCCTAGCCTGACCTAGCTTCACACTCGCAAAAAGTAACTCAACACAATCTAAGCAATAAAAAATAAATAAAAACTTGGCAAAATTTTCGCTTTTTTATATTTAACAATAAAGAGTTTCCATTTTCTCCCCCTTATTGATTTTTTTAAATTTCTGCAATTTTATCAATTTGATAAGCTGAAGAATTTAGATATCTTTTTAAACTTTCAACAAAAGAATTAAATTTTTAACCAAATAGTTGAATTTAGAACCAAAAAAATGAGTTCTAAACCAAAAACTTAATTTATTAAAGTTTATTAATTAATTAAAAAATAAATAAAAACGAATTTTCAATGAAATACATGTTTAATTTAATTTATTTTAATTTTATACTAAGAAGATGTAAAAAAAATTTTATTTAAATTTTCAACAAAACTTAGAATAGTTAAATCCCTACCTAACATAATTAATTAAAAAACAATAAAAACTAATTTTCAACAAAATAGTGTAATTTTGATCAAAATAGTTACATTCCCAATGAAAGCGATAAATTTTATATAAAAATTATTATTAGATAAATGAATTTACAACAATAGAGTTCAATCCAAAATATGATTTCTTGGTCTAAAAACGGTGTAGTTAATATATGATTCAAGGGGATCAATCTACAATTGCAAAAAAATGATTTTTTATAAAAATAGTCGCATTAAAGAACAATAAATAAATTTTTCAACCCTTCAAACTTTTAAGGTAGTTTATTGTATAAAAAAAATGTCCTGCCTACCCTGACCTAGCTCCACACTCGTTAAAAGTAACTCCACACAATCTAAGCAATAATAATATAATAATATTAATAATAATATTAATAATAATCTAAATAATATCTAAATAATAAGAATTAATTTTATTCTCAACAAAAAATAGAGAATTTTGATCAAAATAGTTACATTTCCAGTAAGACGATAAATTTCATATCAAAATTATTAATAATAGAAAAATTTATTTACAGCAATTGAGTTTAACCCAAAATATAATTTTTCATAAAGTTTATGCAAAAATTTTCGAACTTACAACAAAAACCCTGACCTATCTCCACACTCGTAAAAAGTAACTCCACACAATCTACGCAATAAAAAATAAATAAAAATTCTGATAGGAAGAAAGACTCGAAACTTGACCTGGGCATTACGACTAGATTTGAAAATCCCTTTTGATTTCTGATCATCTGATAAAACCTGATGGAATAAAAGTGAAAAAAGAGAGGGAAAGGAGAGGGAAAGGAGAAAGGATTGAGATGTGGGTTGAATCTCTCAATTGAAAAGTAATAATCCGACTCGGAGACATAATATAATAAACTCACCGTGTCCTCCTTGGACTTTCGACTTCCACAGAACCTGTTTCGGAGGAACCACGCTCCCGTGCCGAATACAAGCAACAAAACACAAACAGCTGCAACGGGTATGAAGGTCATCGCAATAAATTGCGATTGTGGAGCTTCACTCGGCGCAACTTTGGTGCTCAGGGTGTGTCCTTCAACCTCGTTGGTCTCCGGCTCTTCCGGTGGAACTATGCTACTTGATTTTTCTTCATTATCTTCCGGTTTCATACCCTGGGGCTGAAGTTTCGTCGTCCTTGGTTTCGCCGCTTGAGGAATTTCTATCGAGGATGGTTGCAAGGTCGGAGGTTGCGATATTGAAGGTCGAGGGTAACCTGATAGATTGGGCAATTTCAAAATTGGCGGCCTTATCCTACCAGTCGGTAATCTGCAAAAGACGATTATTTATTGTTTCAGCTAGTAAGTGTTCTAAAGAGTTTAAGTGCTCGAAGAAATTCACATGAGCTCGAGAGTGTGCTTGAAGAAATTCACATGAGCATGAGAGTATGCTCGAGAATATGCTCGAACTTTATGTGATTTGAGAATTTAATGAGCATTTATAAGCATTTTGAATTAGGATCTAAACAATCCTATTTTATATCTTTATTAATAATAATTACATTATTTAAATTTTGCATTACACAGCATCTTATTCAGGGTTGCTACAATATCAAAAATTTTGATTCTAAAAAAATTTAAGCACATTTAGTTGAGTTTTCAAATAAAAAAGATAAATTTTGAACCTAAGAAATGATTTTTTAACTAGAATGATGAATCTTCAAGGAAAAATATGAATTTGGAACCAAATAGTTAGTTGAATTTTTAACCCAAAAGATTAATTTTCTACAAAAAAAAGACTCATTTTCAACAAAGTACATGAGTTTTCCTATAAAAAAGAACAATTTTCAACCAAAATTAGAATAGTTAAAATGTTAGAAAAAGCAATGTTCAACCAGTTTTTTTAAACAAAAATAGAAGTATTGAATTTTCAGTTAAAACAATCGATTTTGAACAACATCAAAAATGTATTCTTAACAAGATAATTTAATTTTAGACATAATTTGATTTTAGATATAAATTTCCAACTGAAAAACAAAAAAAAAAACAAGTTTTTAGAAAAATTATTTAATTTTCAGCTAAAAATATAAATTTTCAAGCAAAAATAAAATAGTTACATCTTCAGTTAAGAAAATTAATTTTCAACTAAAAAGAAAAGAATTTTCTGCCAAAGAAATTAGTTTTTAATCATAGTGATGAATCTTCAACCAGAAAAATTTAAAAAAAATAGTTCAATTTTTTAGAAAACAGAACATTTTTTAACGAAAAACATTACATTTCCATAAAAAAGGTAAATTTTCTATAAAAAATGGAATAGTTAATGGGAATTTTCAATTAAAAAGTTAAATTCTCTACTAAAAATAAAATACTTCAATTTTCAGTTAGTAAAATAACTTTCAACCAAAAATAAAACGAAATTTTAACAAAATAGTTACATTTTTAACCACAGAAATTAATTTTTTACCAAAAAGATAAAATTTCAAACAATAAGTTGAATTTTGTATCAAAATATACGAATTTTTAACAAAGTATACATAAATTTCCAACAAAATAGTTGTTCAATTTTTAAGCATAAATGGAATAGATAAATTATCAGTTAAAAAAAATGTCAACAAAAAAAGACGAACATTTTTTAATAAAGTAATTACATTTTCAATTAAAGTAATGAATTGCCAACTATTTTTGAATTAATCTTTAACGAAAATATTTGAATTTTAATCAAAGAGATGAATTTTCAACCTGATCAGTTTAATTTTCAACTAAACAAATAAATTTATAAATAAAATTATGAATGTTCAACTGGATTACTTAAATTTTCAACGAAAATAATTTTTTCAAACAAGAAGATTAATTTTTCACACAAAAAAAAGATTTCTCAATAAATACATAAATTTTTTACGAAATAGTTGAATTCTAAACTCGAAAAGGCAAACTTTTAGTCAATTAGTTGGATTTCGAATTTAAAAAAAAATAATTTTCAACGAAAAATGAAACATGTACGAGTTAAATTTTTAAGTTAAAACATTTAATTTTCAACAAAATAATTAAATTTTTAAGAAGAAAAAAGGTTTTATCAACTAAAATGATGAACCTTCAACCAAATAATTTATTTTTTAACAAAGTAGTTCCACTTCCCTCCAAGTATTCAAATTTTGAACCAAAAATGATGAATTATCAACAAATTGATAGAAAATAGTTTTTTTCATAAAAAAATTTAAAAAACAATAGAAGAATTACATTTTTATTTAAAAAAATGAATTTTCAAACAAAAACATTAATTCTCATCAAAATAATTCAATTTTGAATCCAAAAGATGAATTTTCAGCAAAAAATACGGTTTCAATAAAATATATAAATTTTCAACTAAAAAAGTTAAATTTACAAAACTAAACTAGAATAGTTCAATTTGCAGTTAGAAAATTAAATTTTTAACAAAAAAACACGACCTTGCAGAAAAATTACTCAATTTTTAATTAAAAATATAAATTTGCAATCAAAACTGAAATGGTTACATCTTCAGTTTAAAAAACTAATTTTGTACCAAAAAGAAACAAACTTTCAACTAAAGAAATTAATTTTTAATCCCATTGATTAAAAGAATTTTTAACTAAATATTCTTTTTTTAACTAAAGAAACGAATTCTTAATAAAAAATAAAAATATAGAATTGCTAAAGTAAATTTTCGACAAAAATTATAAATCTTCAACTAAACAAAAAATTTAATTTAAAAAAAAATACATGAATTTTCAACTAAAAGGGGAAATTTTCTTCTCGAAACATAAAATACTTAAATTTTCAGATAGTAAAATAAATTTGAAAAACCAAGAAAAGAAACGAACTTTTAACAAATGAGTTAAATTTTCAATCACAAAACACCTACAACAAAAAAATTTTCAACTGAAAATAGAATAATTAAATTTTCAGTGAACGAATTAATTTTTAATAAAATCAAAGTCAATTTTCAACGAAATAGTACAATTATTAAGCAAGAAGAAAAAATTTCAACCAATTTTAAATCAAAGTGAGGAGATAAGACACCAAGAAGCTTAAATATTATCCCAAAAATTCTTATTTTTCAATAAAATACCGGGATATTAAACGAAATGTACGAGTTAAATTTTTATTTCAAAGAATTAATTTTTAACAAAATTATTAAGTTTTGAACAAGAAAGAAGTTCAACTAAAATGATAAATCATCAACGAAATAAATGAATATTCAAAAAGTAGTTTCACTTCCAACTAAGTACTTAAATTTGCAATCAAAAAGGATAAATTTTTAACAAAAAGGTAAAAAAAGATGAATTTCCAACAAAATATTTTTTTTCATCCAAAAAAATAATACTTTAACAAAAGAAAAAGGAAGCGAAACTTTATTTAAACAAAAAAATAGGAGAAGGGGTCAGAATTCTCAATGTTATGGATTTTAGGGGATTTTGAAATTGACGAGGAAAAACAGGAGAAAAAGGGGGAAAAAAGGTGACAGACTCTAATCTCGAAAATTTAATCTGACGATTTAAAGACCAAATCACAAGAGCTTAAGTCTAACTTGTTGCAGTGAATTATGTAAGAAAGAAGAAGAAATGATTCCTCAAATTAGAAACTGACACCGATAGTGACAGTGAAAGAGAAAGTGGTCTAAGTCACATTTCACTTTTTTAACTGAAATCATTTCTTAACGATCTGAATTAATTTCAAGTGGCAAGGAAAGTTCAGAAGGCACTAAATTATTAATAAAAAATACATGATACATTTATTAACTCTGAAATTCTGGGCGTACATTTAAACCTGGAAATCGGATCTGGAACGCTTTCTCAGACTTTCTAGCGAAATTTAATTTTTACCTCTGAGTTATTATTATTTATTTGATTAATTCTCAATATTGGGGAATCGGCAATTAATTTAGCAAAACTGAATTATTTAAAAAGATATTTAGTAGTCTTAGAAAAAACAAATATTCAAAATTTGAAAAGATTTCCGAAAATTTAAAACAAAAAGGAACTTTTCTAAGATTTTGAACAAAAAGTTTAGAAGCACTTTTGAAATTCTTAATTATTCTTAATTATGGTTAAAAAGTTTTGAAAACATTAAAAAATAATTTAAAATATAAAAAGTATATAAAATAAGATGTGGATTTTTGAAGATTCCGACAAATTTTTTCGAAGATTTTAAAGAATCCTGAAAAAATGTAAGAAGCTTTTTAAGAATTTTGTAACGTTTCAAGAAAATAAAAAAATGTTCTTAAGATTCATTAAAACATTACAAAATATTTGAAAAAGGAAAATTTATCAATTTTGCAAGATAACAAACTTTTAGAAAACATCCTAGTAAATTTAAACATTTAGAAGTTTTGAAAAGATTTAAAACTAGATGTAGCTTTTTAAAGATTTTGAACAACAAATTTATAAGCTTTTTTCAACCTTTATAGGGATTCAGCAGAATAAAAAAATTTTCTTAAGATTCGTAGGAAATTAATAAATGAAATTTTAATTAAAAAATCAACTTTAGAGGAGCACTTGAAAGTATTTTAAAGGTTCTAAAAAAATGTAGAAAACAAATTTACAAGATTTTAAAGAATTTTGTGTGTATATTTTAGAAAATTCTAAAGCAAAATTGAGAAGCTTTTTAGGAAACTTTAAATGTTTCAGGTAAATACGTAATTTGTCTTAAGATTCTTAGAAAATTTTTTAGAAGATTTTTTATTTTGAAAAATTAATTTTTACATAAAATTTACAAAGATTTTTCAACATTATTAATGACTTCTAAAAATCTACAAGCTTTTAAGAAATTTGTTTAATTATGCGAATTTTTTAAAATAAAAGGGCAAATTTAAATCTATTTAAAAGATAGAAGATGTAAACGTTTTAAAAGATTCTTAAAAAAAGTTAATTTAAGAGAATTTTTTTAAAATGTGAATTTTGAAGAATTCAAAAAATATTTTAATGTTTTAGAAAACATTTTCGTATGTTTTAGAGAGATTTAGAAGTTTTAAAAAGATTCGAATTACTTTTAAACTTGAAAATATTTTCAAAAAATTAAAACCAAATTTACATTTTCGAAGGTTTCGAACAAAAAGTGTAGAAGCTTTTTAAAAATTTTATAAGCTTTCATGAATATAAAAAAATTTTCTCAAGATTCCTAAGAAAATTAAATATGATTTTTTATTTTTATAAATTATTTTTATGAATTCAAAATTGTCGGGAAAGAATCTCGAAGATTTCAGGACAATTAAAAAAAAAAAATTATGAAAGATTCTAAACGTTTCGAAAGATATTTATATAATATAAGTGTTTGAAAAAGATTAAAAATTAATTTAGAATTCGAAAGGAATACAATTTCTTCACTAAATGCAGCTTTTGAAGCTAAAGATTTCTGGGAAATTTTATAATGTTTTGTTTTTTTTAATGAATTTGTAAAGAAATTTAAAAACAATTTTAAAGAATTCCAAATTAATTCCTAAAATGTTGGAAAAGAGTTAACGGATTAATTTAAAATGTGAAAAGATGCAAGATTTTTCCAAATTGAAACAAAAATTCGACGAATTTGAGAAGTTTCGAAAAATTAAGAATATTTTAAAACTTGAAAGGATTTCCGAAAATTTACAAAATATTTGCTAATTTCTTCCAAAAACCTTGTTGAATATTTTCAAGATTCTTAGAAAAATTCTATTCATATAAGTTAAAAAAACTTATTTTTTGTTTATAGATCTCAACATTTAATTTTAGCTCGAGTTCAAAAAGTCGAAGAAAAAAAATAGTTATTTGAAATTTTTCTTTTGTATTATTCGGAATATGTGTAGAGTTTCACGATTTTATTATAAATAATGTTTTTTTTTTAAATTTCTAAGGATTCAATTAGATTGCTTAATTTAGAAAGCTTTGACAAATAATATTGTAATATATTCTTAAATATATTAGAACGATCAATTAATTAAATAATAAAATAATAATAAAAACATAATTATTGTTTGACTTTGTCTCTCAAGTTCTAACTTTAAATTCCTAACTGTTCACGTAAACATTGGGGTTTTCAAAAAAATAGATGAATTTTTAATCAAATAGTTGAATTATTAAATAAAAAGCTAAATTTTGAACAAAAAATATCAAATTTTCACCCCAAAAAACAACAGATTTATTCTAATAACAAATTTAGTTTCACTTTGAACCAAGCAGTTTTTATTTAACCGAAAAGAATAATTTTTAACTAATATAATAAATATTAAACTGAGATACTTGAATTTCTCCCAAAAAGACGATTTTTCAACAAAATAAATAAATTTTCAGCTTAAAAAATACAAATTTGTATAAAAAGAGTTGAATTTTTAACTAAAACAGATAAATTTTCTATAAGAAATGTAATTTTCAGTTTAAAAAATAATGCTATTAAAATATAAATATTATAAGTTAAAACTGCTGAAGCTTTAACTGAAGTATTTGACTTTTCAGCCTAAATTTGATTTTTTAACCATGAAGATTAATTTTTACCAAAGCAGACGGATTTTCAAGAAAATACATGAATTTTTAATTAAAAAGATAAATTGTCAACCAACATTTGAAAAGTTAAATTTTTAGTTAAAAAATTAATTTTCTACCAAAGAAATTAATTTTCAACTAAAGTGATATAATTTTCTATTTAAATTATTGCATTTCCCAGTAAAAAAAGCAACTAATTCTCATCAAGAACCAAACTAATTTTTAAAAAAAGTAAAATTTTTAAATAAAATAATGAATTTTCAACTCAAATAATGATTTTTTAACCAGAATCATTGATTTGTCAAGAAAATGATTAATTTTCAATTCAGAAGATTCATTTTTACAAAAAGTGGAATTTTCTACTAAAAAAGATAAATTTTTAACCAAAAATTGTCAGTAAAAAATTAATTTTTAGCCAAAGATAAAATGAATTTTCAAAAAAAAGCTCATTTTTCAAGCAAGGATCAATTTTCAATTAAAAAGATGAATCTTCAACAAAAATAATAATATTAAGCAAAAGAGTAACTTTCAACCAATTAATTACATCTTCACTCTCGAAAAAAATCAATTCTGTACAAAAAATGTAGTAGCTGACATTTGAAAAAAAAAACATTTTAATTTTTAAATATTAAAAATTAAATTTAACAAAAAAAAAGTATTTTCAACGAAAATAAATAAATGGTCAACCATTTAAAATAACTTACTTCAAACAAAAAGAAAAGAAATTTGAAGAAAGTAGTTTAACATAGTAATATAAAGCTATTTTAAAAATGAAGAATCATTCTAATTCAATTTAATTTTGTATTTAAAGAAAATTAGACAGGCTCAAAAAAAATTTTTATTTAAATTCTTACCTAGTGTGTCCTGTGTTAGATAGCGTTTCATTCTTTGATATCATAGCAAGAACTTCAGATTTGAGATCTACTTTTCCATCAGAAATGGTCACGTAAAAGAGAAGTTTCTGTCCTCCCTGAAAAAAAATCGTTAAGAAAAGTTTTAGATGCATCTTTAAGATTTAAGTTCGGTCTCAAGAGAAGCGCTTCATATTCAAAGTGATCGCCAACAAAGATAGTCATAATTCTTAAGCACTTTATAAAAATTGTTCAAATAAAACCTTTTTATCCCTTTTTCCAGAATTTCAAACAAAAAATATCTCATCTATTGGAATTACTCTAAAAATATTATGGATAAATATCTCGTTGGCCATAAATTGAGTTGTATGCTGTGCTAAATAAATAATTCATAGATTCGCCAATTTTCTCTTCCAATTTAGAAACTAAAGGAGCACTAAATCGTAACGATATTTATTTTCCAGTTTTGGTATTTCATGCAGGATAAATAAAATATGTTAATTTGTTTACTGTTTTTTTACTGCCAAATTATAGGGAAACAGGAGAAATAGGATGATTTTTCATCAAAATATGGGAATAAGGAAATAAGTTATTAAAAAAAAATTAGGTAACCTAAACACCAAAAACAATATGCATTTTTGTTCAAATAGTTTGAATTTTTAACTTAAAAATATCGATTTTCAGCAAAGAAAATTAGTTTTGTACCAAAGAAGACGAATTTCGATCAAAATATATGAATTTTTAAATAGAAAGTATCTTTTTTTAACCAAAAATGGAACCGTTAAACTTTAGTTAAAAAATTTAAATTTTATCAACTACAAAAAAAGTATTAAAATTGTAAATAAAAAGCAGTTGAACTAAAAGAAAGAATGTCTAACAAAATAGTTGAAAATTCATAAAATAGATGAATTTTCAAATAAACAGTTGCTTTTTTGACCTAAAAAACGAAGTTTCAACCAGGAAGATAAATTTTCTACGGAAAAAACTAGGTTTTAACGAAATACATAAATTTGCATTCAAATTGTTGAATTTTCAACTTAAAAAGATCAATGCTTAATAAAGAAAATTAATTTTTTACTAAAGATATGAATTTACAACAAAATACATGAATTAAAAAAATAGTTAAATTTTTAAACAAAAAAAATGGAACCGTTGAATTTTCAGTTAAAAAATTACTTTCTAACAAAAAAGAAGTTTAAAACGAACAGAGGAATTTTTTTTAAAATACATGAATTTTCAACGAAATTGTTCAATTTTCCACTAGAAAAAAAAGCTTTCAATCAAAAATGAAGCTGTTAAATTATTGGTTTAAAAAAATAATTTTTAACAAAAAAAAGTTTTAAAAAAGCAGAGGAATTTTCAACTAAAATTTTGAATCTACAAACAAAATAAAAGGATTTTTTTTACAAAATTGAATTTTTAACTAAACATGTAATAGTTATTATTTCAACAAAAACAGTTGCAATTTTTACCAAAATTTATTATTATTTTTTACAAAAAAATATTTCTTAACAAAATACGTAAATTTTCAAATAACAACAAATTTTACAAGAAAATAATTTATTTAATTATTTTGTTGCAAAATTTCTTGTTAAAAAAAAGTTTATCGGAGTTTTGGAACTTTCAACCAAGTAGTTGAATATTAAAAAAAAGAATTCTCATTAAAAAATATAAAAGTTTGTACTTGAACAAAAAAAATTTGAATTAAAAAAACAAAATTGGTTTACAGCCAGAGATGTATCTTCAACCAACAAAATTAAATTTAAATAAAGTATACATTTAATAATTGATATTTAAAAAAAAAAGATTTTTTTTAAATGAAAATATTTCACTCAACCAAAAGGTAGAAATTTTCAACAAAAAATGTGAATTTTCATTTAGAAAAATTATTATCTACCAAAACGGCAACGAATTTTAAACAAAATAATTCATTTTTCGACTAAGGAGTTTCTTTTTCTACCTACAAAGACGAAATTTCCACCAAGAAGATTTATTTCTTTCCAAAAGGAAGTAGATTTCAACCAAATATATTATTTTCTTCAGAAACAATTAATCTTTAAGAAAGTAGTTCAAGTTTCATCCAAATAGTTGAATTATCAACCAAAAAAATGAATTTTTAACGAAAAATGTAATAGTTGATATTTCAATAAAAAATTAATTAATCAAAAAACAGTTGATATGTAATAGTTTAATTTTCAATAACAAAATATTTCAATTCAAAAGACGAATTTTTAACCAAAAATAAATTTTCAACTCAAAATAATAAATTTGCAATTAAAAATAAAATAGTTACATTTTGAGTTTAAAAAAAATTAACAAAAAGAAACGAATTTTTAACAAATTAGTTAAACTTCTCAAAACGATTTTTAATTAAAAACATAAATCTTCAACCAAACAAAAAATCACAATTTTCAACAATAAACCAAAAAATGACTTTTTAACAAATAGTTAAATTTTTAACAAAAATCATGAATTTTCTACCGAATAAGACGAATTTTTAACAATAAGAGATCCATTTTTAACAAAAAAATGGAATATCTAAATTTTAGTTAAAAAATTAATTTTCAATTACGAAAAAAAAATTTTTTAACCAAATAGTTAAAAAAATTTGAATGTATTAGCTGAATTGTGCCGAATTAACTGATTACAAGTGTTTTAAAAATATTTAGAAAAAAAGTTAATTCAAAAACATTTTTCTTAAAATTTGAATTTCGAAGATTTGGAAAAATATTTCAAAATTTTTTTTTAATTTGAAAAAAATTAAGACTCTTTTTAAAAAATTCTAAACGCTTCAAGAAAATAGAAAACTGCTAAGATTCATGGGAAAAATTAAAATGATTTTTTATTTTGAAAAATTAATTCTATCAGAATATTGAAAAAGATGTCAAATCCTTTCAAATTTTGTCCCATAATTTCAAGAAAAAATGCAAAAAATTTTGAAGCATAATTTGCTAATTTTTTAAGAAGCTTTTTAATATAAAGCTTTAAAAAGATTCTAATTAATTTAAAACTTTAAAATATTTAAAAAAAAATAAAGCAACATCTACATTTTCGAAGCTTTCTAACAAAAAGTGTAGAAGCTTTTTAAGAATTCTATAAGCTTTTAAGAATATGAAAAAATTAATTTTTAACAAACAAAAAAAATAATTTTAAAGAAAATAGTTCAAGTTTCAGCCAAAGTATTATCAACTTAAATCCAAAATTTGCAACCAGTAATATGAAGTTTAAACAAAGTAGTTAAACTTTCAACCAAATGTATTAATTTTCAAATAGAAAAGATCAATTTACAACTAATCCTAGAATAGACAAATTTTTGAATAAAAAAATAAATCTTCAACCAAAAAAAAACAACCAGAATTTCAACAATAAAGGAAAAAAATGACTTTTTAAAAATGGTTGAATTTCTTACATAGTGAATTAACTCTTCACCAAATAGTTAAATTTTCAAACAAAATCATGAATTTTCAACGAGGAAAATTGATTTTTTACCGAAAAAGACGAATTTTCTACTTAAAAACATAAATTTCAAAGTAAGAATGGAATATCTAAATTTGCAATCAATAAAAATAATTTTAAGACTAAAAAAAGATTCATAAAAAAAGTTGAAAATTATTTGAATGTATTACCTGAATTACGACGAATTAACTGGATTATAAGCGTATTATTCCGAATCAATTGAATTACATTAAATAAAAATTAAAAATTAAATAGAAATAAAAATAATAATAATAAATGTCCCCTCACTTCCGTTTTAATATTATTATTTTTAATAAAAAACAATTTAATTCAACCAAACGAGATAAATGTTGAACAAAATAAACTATTGATTTTTTACTACTAATTTTTGAATTACTAAAATTACTAATATTTTTAACGAAGAAAGATTTCAGGTACATTCTCAACATCAAAATATGGTGTTTCAAAAAAATGTTGATTTTAAACCAAATAGTTTAATTTTATACGACCCTACATGAATTATCAAGCTAAAAAGACGAAATTTTAACAAAACACGTTTAGTTTTCAATAAAAAAGGATACATTTTTTACAAAAAAGTTCGATTTAAATGAAGTTGTTGAATTTTCAACCAAAAAAGATTTTAATATTTAATCAAAATTAAGTTGAATTCAGCCAAAAAGATAAATGTCCAACAAAATTTAATTTTCTACAAAAAAATATGGCATTTTACAAAATAATAATATGAATTTTCAACCAAATAGTACACTTTTCAACTTAAAAAGAATTTAAAAAATTTTTTTAAAGCAATTTTTAAAGCTAGGAAGACGATTTTTTTAGAATTTTGTTAAATTAAAAAAAAGTTTATCTAAATATTTGAACTTTAAAGCTAAAAAGACTGCTCTTTTTCAAAGACAGTCATACATACATCAAAAAAAAAAAAAAAAATAGTATAAGTTTTAACACGCAATGATTAATTTTCGACAACAAATGTCATTATAAATAGAATTTTTTACGAAAACACATGACTCATTTAACAAAATAGTTGAATTTTTAACTTGCAAATATGAATTCTCAAGCCAAACAGACGAATCTTTTTCGAAGACAGTTTAATTTCTAAAAAAGAGTTCCTTTTTAAATAAAAAAGATGACTTTCCGGGGAAAAAAGATGATTTTTCAGTACAAAAGGACGAATTTTCTATTCATAACAATTACATTTCAGACGAAAAAGATAAATTTTAACAAAAAATTCAATTTTTAATAAGAGATATAACTTTTTGAATTTTTTAGAAGTCTGTTGAATTTTCCAAAAAAAAGTTTATCCTAATAGTTGAATTTTAAAGCTATAAAAACACTGCTCTTTTTTAAAGATACTTGAATTTTCAACAAAAACATATTTTATAAATAAGAAAGATAAATTTTCAATCAAAAAGGAAAAATCTTTTCAAAAAGTTAACTTTCAATGAAAAACATCATTTTTTAAATAAAAAAAGTATAAGTTTTAACACGCAATGATTAATTTTCATCAAAAACTGTTATTATTAAATAGAAATTTTTACGAAAAAACATGACTTATTCAACAAAATAGTTGAACTTTAAACTTGTAAATATGAATTTTCAACCCATAAAGACGAATTTTCTATTAAAAAAAGTTTAATTTCTGATGAAAAAGATTAATTTTATCAACAGGTTAATTTTTTCATCAGAAATGTGACTTTTTGATCAAAGAATTTTAATTTCTCAGTCCAAAAGAACGAATTTTCTTTTAAAAAATATTAATTTATGACAAAAAAAAATTAATTTTATCAAAAGATTCATTTTTTAATCAGAAATATGACTTTTAATATAATAATCTAAATGCATTGGTTTGGAATCAACCAAAAAATGTATGATCTGGGCACTATGATCTTTTTCCTCA
>JAAAKG020002993.1:0-21674 GCA_010014905.2 Druon quercuslanigerum | reverse complement strand
GTTTTAATGGTTTTCGGTCAATTAATTATTCGGGAAATTAGTTTTCCTTAAAATAAATTTCGGTAATCTGATATTCGATATTTTAATTTTCGATCACTGGAACCATCGGAAAAATGACTGGCTGCCCTCGTTTTGAGTATTTCAAAATATGAATTAACTATTATTAAGTACTTCTGGTAACTATAAATTACAGACACATAAGAGTGGGGGGATACCTTTTTTGATGGTTTGCTAAAAAGGTGTGTGGGGGGGCGGGAGATTCTTGACGAGGGCCTATAATCCCTTACGTAATTTAGGTAAGGCCCTCTACTGGCTGGTGAGCCACTGACTAGATGAACTTTACATAACATAGTACTCTCACCCACACAGTGGAGTGTATTCTCGCATAGACTGTACGTTAAATTTCGCCGACGTGACACATGGCCTGTGCGGTCTATGCTTACGCGAGTGCTATAAGCCGGTGTTATATACTTATTGAGTCGGGAATCAGAGCACGGTTTATGTAATCGGAGATTGTGTTAAATGAGTTACTTTTTATCTCTCTCGGGCTCTCCTCAAATCAAATTCTCTCTTCCTCTCCCACATGGTCCCTCGTCGCCCAACGCGCGGAATATCGAACAACAAGTTATGTCACTCGTTCGTTCATTTAGTAGGAAAGACGAAGCAGTTCACCTCGATTATTCGCCAAGCAGACGATCTTCGAGTTTTATTTAGGGAGGAGACGAATTAACGACTATCCGAGACCATAAATCTCGAAGCAATCCCGAAAATGGTTACATTTCAAGGCCTTTTTTTCAAAATGACTCTATCCTGTCTGCAAACTGTCCAGTCCCGCCTTTTCGAGAATTGCTCTTCAAAGAGACATAGAATGCCCCTTTGTTCGTAAAAAAAAAACATTCTAGTTCCTATCATCAGATTTAGAATAAGACAAACAAATTTTATTAAAAATAGGATCTAATTTTCTTTGCGTTAGATACATTAATTAAATTAATTGGGTGTATTAATTTCTATAAAATTTTTTGCAAAAGCCATTAATTTTAACAACTAATCATTTCAAACGATAAAAAAAATTATTCTTGTTTTTAAATTTGTTGATAAGATTAGAAACAATTATTTTCCATTCCAACACATTTTAAATTACTTCTGTATTATATTTATAATTTTGGTTTAGGACATTTCGTAATAAAATTTAAAACCTTCAAAACAATGCAAGAATTGTAGGGTTAATAAAAATATTTTATTTATTATCTTTAAAAAAAGATGTTTGGCTAAAATCATTCATTAGCAGTTACTCGGTATATCTCATTTAAAAAATTAAAATCCTCTCTTGCGTGATTAAAAAGAAGTGTTAATCAAAACTTTTCTCATTTGTTAATAGTGATTTATTTTATATCAACTATTTCCGCTTAAAAGATATTTATACGCAAAGTCCTAGGAAGAAAAAATTTTTCTTGATTGAGAATTTATCTTTTTGGTTGCAAATAAATTTTTTTAAATCATTTTTATAAAATTAAAAATTAATTTTTTAAACTAAAACTGAAATATTCCACTTTTTGTCCCTAAAAACTTAGTGAAAGAAATTTAATCGTCTTGCTTGAAAATTTATCTGGTTAGTTAAAAGCATAAATTAAAATCAAAAGTTTATTTCATTTGGTAGAAAATTGATTTGTTTTTTCAAAAGTTAACTATTCGATTTCTAGTTGACAAATAAGCTGCTTTAGATGGAAAATCAACTAATTTGTTAAAAATTTCTCTTTTTTGGTAGAAAATTATTAATATGGAATGAAAATTCAACTACGTGGTTAAAAACTCATGTTTTGGTTAAATAATCATAAATGTATTTAAAAAAATTATTCCGTTCATTTCATTTTGTCTGAGAAGTCAATTAATTAATTTAAAAAATTATTTTGTTTGTTTCATAATTAATCTATTTCAGGTTAAAATTCAACTATTTTATAGAAAATTCCTCTTTTTTCTAGAAAAGTAATCTGATTTGTTAAAAATTCATTTTTTGGTCAAAAGTTTATTTCTTTGCCCAAAAATTAACCTATTTTTTCGAATTTGCTTTCTTATTGTTTGAATATCTATTTTTTAACTAAAAATTTAACTATTTTTTTTTTGAACGTGTAGTTTTTAGTTGAAGATATATTTATTTTGTTAGAACTTTTCGTTTTTGGTAGAAATTGAATCTCTTTGCTTGAAAATTCATCTATTTAATTTAAAATTTAACTATTTCGTGGAAAATTTATTTCACAGGTTAGAAATGTTATTTTACAGAAAATTTAAATATTCTTTTTTAAGTTGAAAATTAATCAGTTTTAGATACAAATTCAACTATTTTTTTAAAAATTTACTCTTTTTGATAGAAAAGTCATCACATTGCTTGCTTCATTGAAATTTATTTTTCTGATTAAAAATAAACATTTTTGTTTTTTATTTTTTTTAAACATGTATTTTTTTCAAGATTTATTTATTTTTGCAGAATATTACTCCTTTTGCTGAAAATCTAAATATTTGATTGTATTCTCATTTTTGGTTGAGGATTCATAATATAAGTAAACATAGTTTATTTTGTTGAAAAATCGTTTTTTTGGCATGAAAATTCAACATTTTAGATGAGATTTTTATTCTTTATTGAATAAAAAATCTTTTTTCGCTGAAAATTCATCTTTTTTCTAAAAAAATCGCTTCTATAGATAAGAAGTCTACTAATTTGTTGAAAAATTAGCATTTTTTGATTAACTAACTGTTTTCAGTAAAAAATTATTTTTTTTTTTAAATTTAACTTCCATTTTTTTTTGAAAATATTTCTTTTGTATAAATTTAATCTTCTTGGTAAAATTCATTTTATTTTTGGTTACAAATTTATTTTTCTAACTGATTATTTCAGTATTTTATATTTTGTGTAAAATTCATGGTCCATAGTTATTTTGTTTTGTGTTAAATAATATTCTCGGTTAAAAATTCATCTGGTGGGTTTACAATTTAACTATTTCCTTAAAAAAATATTTTATTTTGGTTAAAAATTACTTTTGTGTGCTGAAAATCCGACTATTTTATTGACATTTTTTTTTTAAATTCCTTTTTGAAACTGAAAATTTAACTACTTTTTTATGTGAAAATTGATCTATTTTAGGTGGAAATTCGTCTTTTTTGTTAAAAAATTAATCTATTTGGTTAAAAATTTTACTATTTGGTAGAAAATCGATTTTTATTGAAGATTCGTAATTAATGTTAAAAAAATAATCTCTCTTTTTTTGAAAACTCATATTTTACGTCGAAAAATCACCGTTTTGAATGAGAATTTGTTTTTTAGTAACGAAAAATATTTCTCGCTTCAAAAATGAACTCTTTTGTGGAAAATTCCTCTTTATGATGAAAAATTAAAATTAAAAAAAACTTTTATGGTAAAAAAATTAATCTTTTTGTTTGAAGATTCTACTATTTGGTTGAAAATCCATTTTTATTGAAGATTTGTTTGAAGATTTGTTTGATTGTTAAAAAAATAATCTCTTTTTTTGAAAACTCATATTTTACGACGAAAAATTACCGTTTTGAATGAGATTTTGTTTTTGAGTAACGAAAAATATTTCTCGCTTCAAAAATGAACTGTTTCGTAGAAAATTCCTCTTTATGATGAAAAATTCAAGTAAATTGTCGAAACTTCGTATTTTTTGTTTCAATTCAACTGTTTTTAATCAAAAATAGAATATAAAATATATAAATATAAATATAAAAAATGAAAGATTGAAAGAAACAAAACTTTTTTTTGCAATAAAGTTGTTGATTTTCCTATTTGCAAGGTTTCTTTTATCCCTGAAAAAAAAAGTTTGAAAAGGTCAGAATAAAGAAAAATTTGTCCAAGAAATGTCAAAGAAAGAGAAGCAATTTTGAAATTGGGATTGTGCAGCAACCCTGAAGTAGAACAAATTGAAATATCTCATCTTCTTAGAATAAACTTTTCTTCTTTTCTTCCACCTCCGAGCAAGAATCATCTCTAAACTTTCCTTTCAACCTATTACGAAAATTGCCATTCTTCCTCTATACAATAGAGTCTGATGTTCCTCGCCAAATGAATATGAATGTCAAAATAGTAAAGTGGCAAAACGCTCATATTATTGTTACGTTATAACTCATCGAGTAAACACTCGTTTCTTACTATTTATGTAATTTTCGAACTAAAATTGCCAACTAATGACGAATATTCACAAATGCACAGATGCCCGACGCCTATTCATTTATTCGAAACGACGTAACGAATAGCTCCGAGGTCTGCTTGCACAACGCGTGGGTACCTTCGTAATAATCCAATTACAAAAATGGCGCGGTTACGCCTTTATTGATTGCGCCCATATTGTTACATGTTATATATATATTTATATATTGTGAAATATCGAACATTAGCCAAAAGGTTGAGGACAATTAGACTGATTAAAAAGGGTAGGAAATTGTTCGGTGAAGGAAGAGACGCGAGAAGAAGTATCATAATCATTGCTTATAGCAAAAACTTATTACGAGACTATTAGAATATAGCTTGCAAAATAGTAATAAACTGTGATCTACGGAGACCACTGTGTTGCGTCGTGTAATTCAGACAAATTGGTCTTACTTAATTATCTAAAATGAAGCAGACTTTCTGCAATTAAACCAAAATTACCAAGCGAAAAATACATTTCCAGAATAGGTCGACAGTTGAATGTAAGGAATTTTTTTGTAGACTAGGACAATCAAATAGAAAGTAAATTATTATTTTTTTATATATAAAAATAGTCAACAGCCAATCATAATCTTTATCAACGCTCAAAACAAGTCGTTAGTAATGGTCGATAAAAAGAAATCTCAACAGTTAAGAACAATCCCTGAAAACCATCAGTTACAGTTTTTATTAACAGTCAGTGGAGTCCTTAGCAACAATCAAAATCAAAACGTTTTACCAAAAAATAATATCTGACAAAGGCTTATCACAATTTTTAGCAAAAGAAAATAACAGTTCTTAGCCATGGTTAATAACATCCCCTATCATCGGATAATAACGATCTTTAGCAATAACTGATAAGAACCCTTATTAATAATCAATAAGAACATTTTAGTAACAAAGAATAATATTTTTGGGTAAAAATATAGTACAGCACGTCAAAATAATAATTAACAAGCCCTTTCATCCCTATCATCAGTTAATAAAATATTCTACCAACTTTAATAATAACCAATGACATGTAGCAGCAAGCAACAACAGTCCTTAGCAACATTCAATTAATGACACTAGCAAAAATAATAAATAACCACTAGGAACGTTCAATAAGAGTCCTTGGCAAGAGTCAATTAACATGAGAAAAGGCAAATAAAATTCCTTAGTCACTGTTCATAATAACCCATGAAAACGGTTAATAACGACCACTATCGACGGTCAATAACATCTTCTAGTAAAAGTAACTGGCAAACTCTATAACGCAGCCAATAAGAACCCTTAGAAATTGAAAATAACAGTTAAGCAACATCGAAAGCAATCCCTATCATTGTTTAAAAACAACCTTCGGTATGGTACAACATACAGATTTCTGTGGCAGTTTATTAGAAAATAATTAACAACTCCTATAATCGACCAATAAAAGTCTATCAATAGTCTGAGGCAAACATTATCATCGATCGGTAACAACTTCTAGCTACTGCCAATAACAGTCAAAGCATCTGTAACAGACAATAACAATCCTTGATAGCAATAAATTACAATCCCTATAGTAAATAATCAACAACCTCTACTGCCAACCATTACCAACTTCTATAAGAGACAGTTAATAACCCGTATCAATGAAATATATTATTCCTTAAAAAGACTAAAAGACAAAACACAAAAGACAAAAGACAAAACAACACTTCTCATTGGTCAATAAAGACTTCTATTAACTTTCACAAACAACCCCTAGTAACAGCTAATCACAAAATCGAATAGCGGACAATAACAGTTCTGAGCAAACAGTCAATTGAAGATCCTAGAAAAAACAATTAAAAATCGCTAGGAACGGTCAATGACAGTCGTCAGCAACAGTCAAATACAGCTTTTAGCAAAACTAAGTACCAGTTGTTAGAAAAGTTCAGTAATAGTCCGTAGTAATAGTTATAATATAATCCCTAGTAATATTTAAAAATTTATATAGACGTCCATTAAAAACCCCTATTATTAGCAGATAACAACTTCTGGTAACAAATGATAAGAGTTTATAGCAAAATTTAATTACGAGTTATAGCAAAAATCATTATCAATCCCGAGCATCAATCAATAACATTCCTTAGCGACAGTAAAAAACAGCCCCTAACAATAGTTTGTAACAATTTCAGGGAACTTCAATTAACAACCCCTATTAGCAGTCAATAAAAATGTTTACCAAGTGTCAAAAACCACTCCTGTTACCGGTCAATAATAACATTTAGAAACTGTCACTGAGAGCCCCTAGTAACAGCCAATAACAACCTCTAAATCAGACAGTAGCAACCCTTAGCTACAGTAAATTACAGCCCCCAAACAAAAGTGATTAAAAAACGCTTCACAATGTCCAAAACTGTTTTTGCAACAGTAAATTACAACCCCTATTGCTGATTAATAACTACCTCTAGCAACTGGTTTTAATAGTTCTTAGCAATATTTAGTGTTAGTACCTGGCAACAATAATTTAAAAATGTTAAAAACGGTCAATAACAGTCCTTAGAAATAGTGATTAACCGCCTTTAGCGATGATCGATAACGATTCATAGCAATAGTTAATTAAGTCCCTGGAAAAAAAATAATCATCATAAAATGTTCCTGTTGCAGTCTGAAAATAGAAACAAAAAAAATCTAAAAAAGAGTACAAATTTTTTTTGGACAAAAGTAAAAAGAAAGACAGAACAATGAGATGGCATCCAAACATATCCCCTTCCTTCTCTTTTTTTCTTTTATCTTTTTTTTATTATTATCAAACCACAATAAAAAAAGTTGTAGAATACCAAATTTCAATAAATGTGTTGAGCCATATAAAAAAAAATCTCCTTTTTGTTGATAACAACTTCCATGTGAAAAAGTTATATATAGTTAATATTCAGGGGACAAGACAATAATATTCTTCATTTTTTAAATAAATTTTTCTGTATAAAACAAAAAAAAATTACAATGTTCTGTTCACTATACATAAACTATATATAATTTTTCCACCTGTGCTTCTAGCAACTACCACGAGCAACCCTTGCAAAAGTACAATAAGTAAATGAGATAAGAAGTCTCATAAAAGAAAACAAGCAATCTTAAAAAACACAGTCAAATTTGGTCTAGCATACATTAAAACACTTAAATTAAAAAATAAGATTTTTTCAGAAATTGATTGCAGATGTTATGCCAAAGTTTAAAGGCATTAGCACGTACTTCCATTATGTGTTCTTACGTAAGAATTCCACATTCGTGAAACATGTATAACTTTACTGAAAAAAATCTTACAAATTATTTATTTGTGCAAATATGCTACAAAATTTTGACTAGTTTCATTAATACTTCCATCTAGTAAAATATCCCTCGAATTTTTGGTGGTAGATATTTAGAGTAGCATGCTTCGTTTTTCAAAATAATCCCTAGCTATGATCAATAACACCTGAATCTGCAGCTAATAACCGTATTTAGCAACAGGAACTCACTCACAGACCCTTAGAAAAAATAATCAACAACCGTTAAAAAGGGTCAGTACCAGACCTTATCAGTAGTCAATAACAATCCCTAGGAAAGGTGTTGAGATTATGTCAAGAAATGAACAGAGGCCGATAGTGTATGATAAGAATGTATTTAATGATAAAGAAAAGAATTACAAAATGTAGAAAAAGGGCTTTCCAGAAATGGAAAATAAATGGTCAGACAGAAACCGTATCATTATTCAAAATTAGATGTCAACAACTTTTCCCGATGTGCACACTGGCAGCGTTACCAACCAACTGACCCCCGAAGATTCTAAAGCAAAGGTATGTTTCCATAACTGACCTGACAAATACAACTTTACGCGAGTACACAAGTTGAGACAAATTAAGACAAGGATCATAAATTTCTACTACAGATTTATGATAGTTCCTTTTCAGACAGCATCGTGTTAACCGCACTCTCTATTAGAAGACCCTTAAAATTACTTAATTACACTTGGGCAGAAGGAAAAGTTTGGTAGACCTTCTAAACTGACCGGTAGCTTCTAGATACAAAACAAAAATAAAAGAACTCTTGACAGCAGATGTGCAGTTTTCAAAAAAAAAAAAAAACTTCAACAAAAGGAAAATAAAAACTCTCAGAAACGGTAACTAAAAACACCCATCAGCGACAAGAACATTCTTAGCAACAGTCACAGAGAAACCTCAATAATAAGCTTTGGCAGTACAAAATAATATTTTTAGCAACAGTCAACAAATGCCCCTTAGCAAAAATAACTAAAAACCATTAAAACCGGTCAGTAGCAGAACTTAGAAATAGTAAATAATAGCCCCTAGTAAAGCAAAATAATATAACATACTAGGTAATAGTCAACAACAGTCTTTAGCGAGGGGCAAAAATAAACCTTTACAGTGGTCTATAACAACCTCTAGTAACAAAAAATAACAGTTCCTAGCAACATTCAAATACAGACAACATCTCGAATTATTAAATCTCAGCCCCCATCAAGTGTATTTAACAACCGCTATCACAGGTCAATAACAGTCCTTAGAAGCAGTAGAAACAATCCCTATAATCGATTATTAAGAACTTCTAGCAACGAAAAATATCAGGTCTTAGCAACAATGAATTACGACTTCTAGAAAAAATTAACAAAAACTTCTACTACCAGTCAATAACAGTCCTTAGCAATAGTAAAAAATAAACCCTACATTACAGGTCAAGAATAACATCCAGAAACGTATTAAATTGGTTGCTATTGAAGAAGCTTCGTTTTGAAAAACAACCCCTAGCAATGGCCAATAACAACCTCTACGAGCAGACAATAACAGTCTTTATCGACAGTCAATTACAGTTCCTTATCAAAAATAATTAACAACCGTTGGAAATGGTCAATAGTAGACTTTAGCAAAAGCCAATAACAGTCCAGTGGAAAAAAGAAGAACGACTTATAGTAATGGAAAGTAAAAACCTCTATTATCATTGACAACAGGCCTTAGCAATGGGCAGACAGAACCCCTATCATTACTCAACAAAAGCATCTAGCAAGAGACAATAACATTGCTTAGCAACATTCAATCGCATTTAGCGTCTCTGATTATGTAATACAGCTCCTCGCAACAAAAATTAACAACCGTTGAAAAACTTAGGAAACGTGAATCAAAACTTATAATAAACGTAATTGAAAGTGCCAATCAGTTCCTATCAACAGTGAAAAAACCCTATCATTATTCTACAAAAACTTCTAGTATTGGAAAATAACAGTCCTTAGCAACAGTCTATCAAAGCTGCTTAGCAAAAATAATTAAAACCTATGGAAACTCTCAATATCAGACCTTAGCAATAGTCAATAACAGTCTCTAGAAAATTAAAATAACCCATAGAAATAGTAATTAAAACACTCTATTAGAACCAATAACAGTCGTCCTTATCAACAATCAATAACAGTCATCAGCAACAGTCAAGAACAACCCCAATCATCAGTCAATATCAGTAACCAGGAAGAGACAATAATAGTCCTTATAAATGAATGTAATAAATAATATGATAAATAATGAACTATAATATAATAAATAATTTAAAAACCTATCATTTGTTAGTAACTTTCATAAAAAAACTATTAACAACCCCGATCAAACCTGTTAACCTTTAGCAGAAGACAATAATAGTCTTTAGCAACGGTCGCTCAAAGCTTTTTAGCAAAAATAATTAACAACTGTTTTAACAACCCTAATTAGGAATGCCTATTAGTGGCTAGGGACAGTCCCTATCCCTAATTTTTGCAATATTTATATGCGTCTCTATGTTCTGAATTTTCTACTTATTTAAGTATAGTTAAAGATTAAGTTGCTTAAAAACATTTATAAATTTATATTGATTTTCTGAATTACCTTGAAATAAAGAAAAAAAAACTTTAATCCTTTCTTCAGACATTTTTCTTTACCTCGCGTTTTTATGCTAAAAATATGATTTTTGTTTTCATATTATTTTTATGGATAAACAAAATATCCAAAAAGGCTTCTTTCAATTTTTTTATTATGTATCTCACGTCTTTCGAGGTCATATTGGATTTGTAGATTTTTTAAAGGCGATTTCTATTGATAAATTAATGACAAGGGGTTCTGTCAAAAGGTGGCACAAAGAAATGTTGCACGAACTTTTAAAAGATTAAAATCCTTCAAAAACGTTTCCCCATATTTTGCGTCATTTATTGGTTCAAAATTTGAATGTTCGATTTTCTGTAAACTAATTTCGATTAATAAAAACAAAATATTGACTCGTGTTGAAAAAAGAATCAAAGAAATTTTGCAGGATTTTGGGAAACCTGTAATTTCTCTCAAAGTGGTTTTCTCGTATTTTTAGTAACTGGGATCAAAATTCGAATTTTTTATTTTTTGCATACTACTTTCAATAAATAAAAACAAAATATTGAGTCGTATTGAAAAATGGTTCAAAGAAATTTTGTAGGATTTTTCAAAATCTATAATTTCTTTCTAGGTATTTTTACGCATTTCGTAATTTTAATGTTGTGATGTCAAATTACGGACAATCCTAATACTTTCTCCATCGCAAATGATAAGACGGAAATAAATTATAACAAATTTTTATTTTTTTTTTGATTTAAGAACATTTGTTTATCAATTTGTTTTCGTACCTTTTGTCGTTTTTCCACAAATATTTAATTTTTTTAAATTAAATTTTTATGATTAAAACCAAAGCTACGCGCTCTATCAAAACGTGATTTATAAAAATATTTGTGGATGTGTTTTACATGCAGAATTTTTGTTGAATATTTTTTTTTGTATCTTGTGTCGTTGTTTCCAAAAAATTTTTTTTCTTATTTTCCATGTTATTTTCACGAATAAAACAAAAAAACGCGTCCTAGAAAGAATGGACTATTAAAAAATTTGTAGATCTTTTTTGGGATGAAAATTATTTTTCATTCATCTTTCTTCATGTCTTGTATGGTTTGACCAGAAAATGGAATTTTTTATTTTTCATTATTTCTTGTGTCAAGAAAATACAAAAAAATTTTTATGATAATTTTGTAGGGCTTTCAAAAAGCCACGTTTTTTTTCTTGACTTTTTTTTTGTGCGTTGTTCGGCTACAAATTTTAATTTTCGATGGATTTTTAAAAGTTTATAAATTCCATGAATGATCATTTGTTTATCGATAAAAGTTATTCGAATAAATATTTTAGCTTTTTGTGTACTACGTATATCCATAACTAAATATATAATATACCTAAATAAAACTGTTAAGAATGTTTTTTTATCATTTTCCATAATTTTACGTTTTTGAAAGTTATATTGCAAGAAATTTGGACAAAAACAATATAATGATTAAGAAATTTATTTTTGAGATTATTATTGTTAATAATATAAACAAATGCAATAATCGGGCATTTTCATACAGAAAAATTGAGTTTTTTATGTAATTTTTTAAATTAGGAACTTGATGCTAATTTTAGAAAATTGCATAATTTGTTGATTAATTTTATGATGTTTTAAAACAAATTTAATAAGCTAATGCATTATTTGGTCATTTGTCGACTAAAAATCTTTTTTTCAATGCCAGTCTTTTCAGGTGGGAACCTAATCAGAATTTCAGCAACATGCATAACTAACTGATGAATTTTATGATGTTTTTAAACAAATTAATAAACAATTGGATAGATAAGGTATTTTTCGAAAGAAAAATTCGTTTCTTTCGAAGACAACTTTTTTTTTAGGAACTTCATGATAATTTTAGAAAAAATTCGTAAATAATTAATGAATTTTATGACTTGTTAAACAATCTTAGTAAACAAGTGCATTATTGGGGCATCTGACGACGTAAAAATTTTTTTTTTTCGATTTCAGTATTTTTAATGGGGAAATTCATGATAATTTTAGCAAAGTTAATAATTAGTTGATAATTTTTATATGTTTTTTTTTAACAAATTAATAAAAATAAAATAAAAATCAATAAAGCTTCAACCCTATTAAAACAGTGAAAGTAATTGCAAACATAAACTGAAAGGACAAATGCCCAAAAAATGCATATGAGTATTAAAATTGTTTAAAACATCATAGAATTTATTAAATTAAATTATTATTTATAATTAGAAAAACCGACATAAGAAACCAAAAAACAATTTTTCCCTCAAAAGATGGCCGGATAATCCACTTGTTTGTTAAATTCGTTAAAAAAATTCAGAAGATTTATCAACTAATCATGAATGTTACTAAATTTACTACTAAAATCCCAACTAAAAAGTCTGAAATTGAAAAAAAACAAGAATTTTCTGTCGACAGATGCCCCAATAATGCATTTGTTTATTAAAATTGTTTTAAAAAATCATAAAATTGATCACTAAATTACGATTTTGTCTGAAATTATTATGAATTCCCTAATTAAAAAAAGATGTCATTGAAAAACTTGAATTTTTCTTTCGACAAATGCCCTAATTATGCTTTTGTTTATTAAATTCGTAAAAAAATCATAAAATTTTTCAATTAGTTATACATGTTGCTGAAAAAGTGACTTTGAAAAAACGAATTTTTTTGCTGAAAAAGGCCCTAATAATGAATTTGTTTATTGAATTTGTTTACTGAATTTTTTTTAAAGCAATGATACAAATAATCATAAAATTATCAATTTTTCTAAAATTATCATAAAGTTCCCAATACAATACAAGAACAAATATCTTCATCATTATATTCTTTTTATCCAAATTTGTTGGAACATAACTTTAAAAGCGTAAAATTATGGAAAATCATAAAAAATATTATAAGAACAAATAATTTGTTTATAAAAATGTTGCCTGTCTATCATATATGATTGCAATATCTTTAACTAATGTTAATCTATGAAACTTCGGTGGTTTCAACAATTTTAATGTTATCGACGAGCACCTGAAAAAAGGCAATTTTTCTCGTCATACTTGATTATTTCTGAAAAAGTTGAAAGCCTATTTTAAAAATATTTTAAATCTAAATTTAAATTTAAATTTTAAAATCGGTCCATATTTCTGGGCTGCATGTTGTTTTGAACCAAAAAACTAATTTTTAAAATTCAGGGTTTCTGAAAACGTGAATATCCGTTGAAAAAACTGTGGTATAAAATTTCGGACAATTCTAATACTTTCTCAATGATAAATGATGAGAATGTAAAAAGGAAATTAAACTTTCAAGAAATTTCTAGAAGCCAAAGCTTAAAAGCATTAAAAACGCGCTTTCATGATGCTTCCTTACATAAGAACCACACATTCGCAAAATATGTATCCCTCTACTAATCATCAAAGGAACATCAACAAAAAATTTATTTACTTAAGGATTCTACAAAAATCTCACTATTTTCTTTAATAATTCCACGCATCAAAATCTTGCTGGAATTCTCGGTGGCACAGAGTTAGTGTACCACGCTTCGTTTCTAAAAATAAAGTTACTCGCGCGGTAAACACTGGGAAGCTTTATGTAATGAATGAGTGTAAATTAGCGGGCCGCAAAGAGCGTGTTTGTGCATCTACATGCTGCCTTCACTCTGGATGTATTTGTCAGTAGGACTAATATAACGACACTTATTCACTTATCGATAGCACACACACATACACACACATACATATATGCATACATACACGCATGCACACACATGAAGTAATCGCACCAATCCAAAAGCAGAGCATTTACAGTGCATATCTATCCGGTGAGCGGTGAAGCGCAATTGATACTCGTGACCGCGAATACATGCGAACCGCGAATGCATACTGCAGACAGCTAGAAGCATAAATTGGCTACAACCATGCGTGAAGACTGAACATTTGTCATGTGCTGCGTAGATGTATATATGCAAAATAATCGTTTGTGTTTTCTTTGTGAGTGACGCCACGTGCTGTCAGTGGCTTCTGTGAACTTTCTTGCATGAGTCGCGTGCGGCGAGTTAGGCGCGCCGCTCCCTCTTCATATGGACCACGTGGGCGGATATTTTCGTCTATGATTTCAGTTGGGAATTTGGAATATTTTGCCTTTTCGACGCAGATGAAAGACTTTTTTCTCTATTTACGGAGACTTGATAAAAAAGGAAGGGGAATGCGAAAAATATGCTAATGTGTTACTACCGTGATTTGAGATGTGTACTCTCTTAAAATGAACCAGTGAAATCTGACTGATTTTCAGTAAAATTATCACTGTTTGAAATAGCCAGAAGTGTATCAGTGACAATCAGTGAGAATTCTGGCACCAATTTTTCAGAGCATAAACACAAGTACACATTAAAGTTCGCTTGCACTCGAGAAATGCGAATACCTGATCAGCGATGCACTGTTTGGTAAACGTGAATTTGTTCTGCAACAATAAAATGTCTCGACGTAAAATGAGCTGATTTGGATGAAATTTGATGGAGGGTGAAGCTTAATAGTTGTAGAATTCAGAAAAAGTAGGTATCAGTGTTGGAAATAATTTTCCTGTTTTGGAAAATTGGTGAAAACTAAAAACTTTAATAGCAATACTTAGTTTAATGTTCAAACAAATTTTAAACTGTTGATTACGATATACTATAGTAAAAAAAAATATATTTTTTTAAATATGCACTAATGAAAAGTCATAAAATTATAATAAATTAAGTTTTCCCGGTTGGAAAATTCATTGAAAACGCTAAAAGTCCCAATAATCCGGGAGCTGGAGGAAAATTGAGCATTCATTGAGATTCCCCCTTTGACAACTTTGTGCTACCTTTGTTTTTTGGTGCGCTGAATTCATTTCTCATGGTTACTAGGCCCAAATGTGGAGATCTTTCAATTTTAGATATTATATGTCATTATCATTTTTTCCGAGAAACGCTTAGTTTAAGAGTAATTTGCAAAAATTCTTAACATTCCTTATACATGGTTTAAACAGGATATAACTCTATCTAACTATATTTTTTGCTTCAACTCGTTCTTACTCAGACAATTTAAGTTAGAAAGACGAGGTGAGTATAGAATTGGAAATTTTTTTATTTTCTCTTTTCAATGGTGCTATTTATTTTTTGATAAAATTTTTACTGTGAAAATTTAAGCTGACCCATAAAATCCTATACGTATAGTTTTCATAGTCCCCTAATTTGTTCTTTATAAAGCATATAAATTTATTAATTTTTATAAGATTCTGATCATATTATATGTGTGTAAAATAACTTGGATTCTGAAAGAGCAAGTTATTTTACATACAAGATCATCAGAATCGTATACAAATTAATCAATTTATGTGCTATATATGTCAATTTTAACAATACAAATTTTATCAAAAGATAAATAGGACTAATAACTGAGTAGATAAAAGTATTTCAAATTATATACTCACCTTGTCTTTCTAACTTAAATTGACTAAGTAAGAACGAGTTAAAGAAAAAAATATAGGTACATAGAGTAATATCCTATTTAAAGCATGCGTAAGGAATGTTGAGAATTTTTGCAAATTACGCTTAAACTAAGCGTTTCTCGAAAAAATGCTAATGACATTTAAAACAATTTTTTTTTTAATGAACATTTTTAATCGTATCTCGGGAAACGATGAAGATTTTTCAAGTTTTTTTGGCCTAAATTGAAGATAAGATTGCAGGCTCTATGTCGTATAATTTTCAGGCTTTTTCAACTATTTTCCTAGGTCATGCTAAATGTGGAATTCGAGCTACAAAATTTTAGAAAATGTAGAATTTTTTTTAAACTTATCACGTGCTGTATTCTCTACAGCAGATCAAAAAAAAATCTGTTGTAATTAAAATAGAAGATACATATATAAAGAAAGTATAAGACTGTAAATATCTAGGCTTGATTCTTGTTCAGAATTTAAGATGAGACAAACATTAAATACGTAATCAATAAGAACATGAATTTAATTTATATTTTTTCTAAAATTTCTAAATTTATTGCAAAAAGATCAAATAAGAATGTTAAAATTTGTTAGTAAAAATACTTTTGTAAGTCAAAACCCAATGAACCTTAGGAAATTATTTGCATATGAATCAATCCTCTACTATTATAATGTTAACAGTAATAAATTTTCTAAGTTAACTAGAAATAAAAATATACAAATACCGAAAATTTACAAAACTTCAAATGACAAAAACAGCTATATCAAAGCTATCAAATATTAATGAATATAAATAATGAATATAAATTACTAAATATATCTAAAAGTTCGGACAGATCTACGTTAAAAGAATGGATAAAAACGCAAAAGGAAAATATTTTCTTAATCTAGACACTTTTTCGCATCCGTGGTAGTAGAATTGTATAAAAAACATAAAAAATGGGTCAATTATGAATTTTTGAAAAAAATGCGTTTTTCGATAATTTTTCGTTACTAATTATTTTTTTTAATGAACAATTTGTAATATTTTTTGCCAATTCTACCACCATTGATGTACAAAGTCCTAAAGAACATGTATAAAAAATTTAATGGCGATTCCTCAATTTTTGCGTTCTGTAGGACTTCCACCAACTCGAAAAACGTTGTTTTGAGAAAAACGCGTTTGAAAATTTGAAACATAACTGCAAAAATTAATGTTGAATTTCATGGATCTAAATAAAAGTATTCATCATTTTTTTATGTTCTTCGGGTTGCTGATTACGAATCTGCTATCAAATTTTCAAAATTAATTAATTTAAACAATTTTTATAAACAAACTTTTATAACAAATTACATGTTTTGCAAGATGCTTATGCTTTTCATAGCTTTCGATGTTACTGATTTTATATCTGTTACTGTTATTCAACTAAAAATTTGTTTAAACAATTCTTTTTATGAAAAAAGTTTCAAAATTGCATTTTTTTCGACATGTATATAATTTTTATGGTTTAAAGAGTCAGAAATAATGAATATGCCCTCCAGTTTGCAAAATTAATTTGTTTAAAAAATTTTTATGAAAAAACTCTGATAACAAATTACATATTTTGCAAGATGCGTATACTTTCCGTAGCTTTCCATGTCACTGATTTCAGTAAATTAATTTTGGGACAAATTTAAAATTCGGTTCAAAAGTCACACTTCTACGTTGAAAATTCAACTTTTTTTTACTCTTTTATTTGATATATAAATTTGTTTAAAAATAATCTATTTTTGTAAAAATATTACATTTTTCGTTAAAAATGTAACTGTCTAGTTAACACTTAATCTTTTTCGGTAGGAAATTAATTATTTTATTAAAAATTCAATTATTTTGTAGAAAAATGTTATTTCTAGCTTAAAAATTCAGCAATTTGGTAGAAAATTTAAGTATTTGGATCAGATTTATGTATTTAACTAAAAATTTAATTACTCTATTACAAATACACCTATTTTAAATAAAAATTCATCTGTTATTTATATAAAATTATATTGTTTTCGCTAAAAGTACCACTCTTTGGTAGAAAATTAATCTATTTTAGTTCAGGATTCAAGTATCTTATTGAAAATTTGTTTTTGCGGGTAAAATTTAACTGTTTATTTCAAATAAATTTTCGTATCATCTTTTTAGGCTGAAAATTAAGCTCTTTTGTTAAAAGTAGAAGAGCTTTCTTAAAAGTTTTTTTTTTTTTGATTGAAAAGTAATTTTATTTTAATTAATAATAAAGTAATTATTTTAGTAATATTTTTTTTAAATTACCAAAATTTTTCGCCGAAACTATATTGACACAAGTAATAAAATATAATAATAAAAGTAAATAAAAGTAAAACAATAAAAATACGCGTGTTTTAATACTAATGCAGATTATGAAAGTTCAAAATCTAAATTTATTGAAATTACACAATTTCCAGGGTAGCTAAGAATAAAATTTAATGCAAAGTAAGAATTGAATATAAAAGTAATCATTCAAAATAAAATTTGTTCTTTTTTTGCAATCATAGGAATGAAAATAGTATAATTTTTAATTAACTACATTTAAAAGTCAATAATTTAAAAATGAAAACTTTTGAATTTTAATTAATTTAATGTCGAAACTATCAAAATTTGACAATTTGAAAGAAAAAAGTAAATTCAATATTTCAAAGAAAAGCTTCTAAAATTGTAGAAATATTTTTTAAAATTAAATTATACCATTCATAATAAAACAATATTCAGTTCTAAACCTTAAAAATTTAAGCAAATAAAAATAAAAAAATAAAGTGCCGAAATGTTGTAATATTGAAATTTTATTTACGAACATTTTTTAAAATTGTTATTACTTCATGTGAATATAATCACTTAACAATTAACGATTTTTAAGTTGTGAATCATACTTTTCGAAATTTAAGCATTTCAATTTTAAATCGCAAAATTTAAACTACTTAGATTAAAATAATTAAATTTAAATCGTTTATAAATTAACTATTTTTAATTTTCCAATTGTAGTTTTTTAAATTTAATTTTTCAACAAAAAAATTTAAGATAGTTTATTTGCAAACCCTTTAAACTGGAAAATTTGCAACTATCAAGTCTTTCATTTTGATACTATGGAATTTCGAAGAATTTAAAAGACAAAAAGTTGTGTACATTTAAAATTGAAACTAAACGATTAATAATAAATAATTTATCAATAATTATTTATTAATCTAAAATTATTACATTTAAAACTGACTGAAATTGATTTGGTTTAATTTCGAAAAGTATAATTGATCATTTGAAAATTTTTAATTGCTAAACGAATAAATTTGCCTAAAGTAATAAAAAATGTTAAAATTTCATATATTTTTATTATCTTTATTTATTTTTTATATTCTTTTATTTTTTTGATACTTTTTGTTTGAAATTACTTTTTATCTTGAACAGTTTTCTTACAGTTATTCAATTTTAAAGGTTCACAATTGAAAATTTCTATATTATTTTCTTTGTTTTGAATAATTGAAAAAATTTACACAAATTATTTAATAAGACGTGAAATTCATTAATATTTTTAACTTGGAGTCCCTTATTATCAAATTTTAAAACATTTTACGTGACGCAATTTTGATTGATTTTGGACTCAATCGAATAATGAGTTTTTGAGACCAGCACTAGAATAATTTTAATTACATTTTTTAGATCTTTGTTTTTGATTCAGGAACATTAATTCTATTTAAAATTGAACGCAGAAGGCAGATTTATTCAAAATTTGGCAGACAGCCATTAAACTTTTCTTTCTTTAAAAATTCTGATCCTTTTTATAGTAATTTTTTTTTAATTTTTAACTTAATTAACAACCGAATCCAATAAGAAATAAAATAAAAAATAAATTACTTTGTGGAAAAGGCAAATAGTAGGCTAAACAGTTATCTATTTTGTTTTAAAAAAAACTGTTTTTTGTTTAATTAACTCCTTGGATTAAAAATTTAAGCATTTTGTTGAAAATTCATTTCATTTGTGTTATAAAATTAATTTTTTTTATTAAAAATTCCTTTTTTTATTAAAAATTGGTACTTTTAGTTAAAAATTTAACAATTTGGTTGTAAATTCTTATCTTTTAGTTGAAAATTTAAGTACTTGGTCGAAAATTAATTTATTCTTTGGATAAATAATTCATCTTTTTGTAGAAAATTAATTTTATTTTAGTTCTAAAATTAATTATTTTAAATGCAAATGTTAAAATTCCTTTTTTATTTAAAAATTGGTATTTTTAGTTAAAAATTTAAGTACTTGGTCGAAAATTCATTTATTCTCAGGACAAATAATTTACCTTTTTGTAGAAAATTAATTTTCTTGGCTGAAAAATAAAATTTTTAGCTACAAAATCAATTATTAGGCTGTAAATTTAACTATTTAGTTGCATGTTGAAAACTTTTCTTGCATTTTTTTTTAAATTCATAATTTTACATGTGAATTCAAGTAATTAGTCGAAAATTAATTTTTTTGTTTAAAATTTATATTTTCAGCTAAAAAATGCACCCTCTTTTAAAGTCAAACAATTTGGTTAAAACTCAACTTTTTGTTGAAATATGATATTTTTGGTAGATAATTCAACTAGTTTGTAATGAAAAGAAACTATTTGTGTAAAAATGAAGCTACATATTTAAAAATTTTAGTGTTATGTTATTATTTTTTTTCTCAAAAAATCAATTTTTTGTCTGAAAATTTAGCTGTTCCATTTTTGGTTGAAAGTGTTTCCGCTTTAAGTTGAAAATTCAACTAATTGACTCAAAATAATTACATTTTTGGAAAAGTGAAAAAGGTTAAATTTAACTGGCAGAATTTTCAAGATAAAAATACGAATTGTTTCAGAATATGTGCATGTATTTGATTTTTTATTTTATTTTATTTTTATTTGTTTGATTTTATTTTATTTTATTTTAAACGTATATTTATATAAAAAAATAATTTTCTATTTGAACAGACGAAATTTCAACAAAGCAGTTAAACTTTTGACCAAAAAAGATTCCTTTTTTTTTAAATACTTAAATTTTTATAAGGAATTGAATTTTCAACAAAATATTTTGCAATTAATTCACAAACAGTTAAATTTTAAACTAGAAAAAATTATTTATGTTTAAAATTGACGAATTTTTAATAAAATGATTGAATTTTCAACTTAGGAAGATATTTTCGAACAAATAGTTAATAATTTTTAATTCCAAGAGTACAATTTTTTCAAAATACAGTTAAATTTTTAATTCGAAATGAAGAATTTTTTACCTAAACAGATGAATCTCTAAGAAAAAAGTAAAATTTTGAACAAAGAAGTTGAATATTCAAGGAAACAAAATAATAAAATATTTTAATTTTGAACTAAAATGATGAATCTTCAGAAACAAAAACAAAAGAAGTTCAATTTTTTGCTTAATAGTTGAATTTTTAATAAAAAAAAGATTAATTTTAACAAAATATAATAAATGATATTTAAAATTTAAAAAATGGTTATACAAAACAGGCGAATTTAAATTAAATGTAATCTTTGATATTTCAAAAAAAAAATGTTGTAATCTTAAACTAGAAACAGTTAAATTCAAGTAAAAAGATATATTTTCAACAAAACAAACTTTAACCAAAAAGTCTTTTTTTTAACCAAAAAATTTCAAATTTCTACCAAAAGATATCAATTTTCAAACAGCAAAAATTTTTCAATGAAGAGAGAAAAAAATTTAACCCCATTTTTGAATTTTCAAACCAAAATTATGAATTTTCTAGAAAACAGTTAAATTATTAACACAAAAATTTGAATTATTAACCAAAAAGTTCAGTTTCCGCCAAAAGTTCAATTTTCAATCAAATACTTTAACTTTCTACAAAAATAATGAACTTTGAGAAAACATGAAAACTTTGGGAAAAAGCTCAAAACTTTTGGAAAAAGTATAAAACTTTTGATTTTTGTTATTTAATAACGATTATTATTTAGTACAATTCTAAAATTTCTTTTAAATTAAAACATAGAATCTTTTTTCTTTTTTGAACTTATTTTCACTTATTTGTAGGTTTTTGTAAAAATTGTTTTAACTTTTTGAACTTTTTTGTAAAAATGTTACAACGAGGGACACAAGTTTTCTCCTTTAGACATACCTTTAAGAGTAGGAAGCTATTTAATTGTGAAAATTTATATTTATAATAATTTGAAAAATTTATTTCTCCCACGCT
>JAAAKG020002982.1:0-21674 GCA_010014905.2 Druon quercuslanigerum | reverse complement strand
CCAGGCCATCGATAGGTCACGCTGGTAGGATGCTGCATCTTTGCAGACACATCTATCGATAAGCAGGTTCTCCCGACCTACTTCTACGACTTTCTTTGAGCCACGTTGTTCATACATTTCTTGCCATACAGGTCCGATTGCCCGAACAATCCTATCATTTAGGATAGCTCTAAATATCCTATGCAGTGTGTTCAGACAAGTGATTGGCCTGGAATTCTTTGTGTCAGCTAAGTTGCCTATTTTCGGCAGGAGTACTATGCGCCCTTCTACAAAACACTTGGGAATTGGCTCTTCTAACTTCAAATATGAGGTGAAATTGTGGGCCAGATGCTAACGACTTGAAGGAAGCTTCTGTCTCCAGAAGGTTTTTGATACCATCTGGTCCCGGAGCGGAATAGTTTTTCATACCTATCAATAATTTTTCCACCTCCCCGGTAATGCAGGGTGGGCATTCTTCTTCAGGCGTTGTTATGAGGGCTCTAATCTCCTTGAAGCTATTTATGTTATCTGAGTCTTTTTCCAGTATATGTTGCTCTTCGTACACTTCTCTCCAAAATACTTCAACCTCCTCTGGTTTGGGTGGGCGGTCGACAGTAACTGGTGAGTCTTGAAAGAGTTGACATGGGGCAGAGAGAAACTGTTGGTTTTCTATGACTCATCTCTATCTCTGAACTAAACTTCTCTTAGCGTCAAATAGTATTTGTATTCTCTCAACAATATGTTGCCTGATAGTCTGCAGCTTTGATTTGTTAAGTGTGTGATAACGGATTCGGAGATCGGGTGCGAACTTTCGAACCTTGTCGGCAAAATTCCTGCCAGATGTTATATAGTCAATCACACACTGAATGCGGGACACGAACTGTCTTGCTCAGCCTATGTTTATGGCTAGTTGATGCGTTCGTCTTTTGGTCTTATGGTCAAACGTTGGTTTTGTTTCAGGGTTCGCTGGCAGCCGGTGTCTATGAGTAGCCGTGGATCTGGCAAAAGTCTCGTGCACCCTGAACCATCTTCTGCATTTTCGCCACAAGCGTCTCAGCATATTTATTTATTGTTACAAATGTAGAACATACGTGAAAATGCGCGTATATAATTTCACTACTTCAATATCAGTGTAGCGAATAATCTTAATTATTCTATCTGCAGTAAATTCTGTATTAATAGCCACAATGATAGAAATAAAACCGTTTATTCAACCAATTGATCTTAAGTTAAAAAATTATGAATACATCTATAATATAACACGTATACTTCAATCATATAGAGTAAGAAATGTTACTAAAATATGGTAAATACAACGCGTTCATATTTGTGGTACAAAACTGTAATATACGTATTGCCATTATATGATTTGTGTAATTCTATTAAACAGTTGTCTACTTCAGGTATCTTCAAACTGATGTCGTTTAGCAATACTCTCCGTATGACTCATTTACCCCACTCACTTTATTTTGTTTACAACAGAAGTATCTCGCTCGCGCTGGCACGTCTGTCTCCATAAGTAACAATAATCGGATGGTCAAAACAAACATCATATATGGCAATGAAGTAGAATGCATTTAGTGATAAATATTGTTTACCTGCTTATTCATTTTTACTCATAGATAACGTTCCACTCAGTCAAATAATTCATATAGTCTTCTACATACTGTATTTACCTTGCGCTCCGCGCATAGTCTTTCTATATTCCCACCGATTTTTTAAAACAAAAGGACAAAAAATCAACAACAGTAATTTTGTGATAGTGAATTTTCTTTTGTTAAAGCTCCTTCGGATTTAATGAACATATTCTCATCACGTATCTCGCGCTTCGCACTCGAATTTGTCCCTTAAATTGTATATCATTTCTATAAATGTATATTATTACAATTAATGAATTGCATTCATATTAAAACAGACACAGTGTTTTTGACTTGTTTAAAAAATTTTGACATAAAAAATTTGATTGTAACTTCTGCCGGTTTAAAAAAACTGAATTTGCTCATTTCCAATTTTATGTCTACGAGTTAACCGTTACACATTCGGTCTGCATATCAGCAATAACTTTTTCTAACTGCGGAATTATATCCCTAGCCTCACTTACCCACGAAAATTCGATCAATGAGGGGTTGGGGGTCGTCATGATAATATTCTAGAGTGTTTCAAAAAAACCATTTTTGTTGTATTGACTTTTTTCGTATCGTGCGTTGTTTGGCTAAAAATGTTTATTTTCATTTCTTTTTCGGACACTAAAAGAGTGTACCAAAGGCCAATCTAATCTGCCCATTCTTTCAAAAGTTATCATACTAACACACTAAAAATCTACAGACACACAGGCACAAACTATATTAAATTACTATAAATTACATTATTATTTTTTCGTTATCAGTGATCATAACATAAGAAAATCAAAGGAATTATGTAACATAGAAGCTCTACCTCTTCTCGGACTACTATTTTAATTTAAATAATGGTCCATTCTGCCGTTAGTTTTGCCCATCCGTATTGAAAATTCTAACGTCGGACACGACATTCTAAGCTATGTAAGAAACGAATTCGTAAGATACGTAGCAGAAGACGTCGTAAACTACATAAAAACCGACGTCGTAAAGTACGTATAAGGTCACTTCGTGAACTACCACGTCAGGACCTATGTATGGAAAGACGTAGAAACCTACGTTATTCACTATCCCAATTTCCGACGTAGTTTTTTGAGTCAGTTTTTAAATCAGTGTTGAATTAATCGTTTATCTTGGAAGAACGAATCTTTTTTGGCCTGAATTTCCTGCAGAACAGATTGTTCAGAGGATCTTTCTCCAGTATTGGTACAGTCACATTGCCTTTGTTGCCATTTATGAGAACTTTAACTCTTCCATGGTTATAATGACGATTAGCTATAGGGTCAACCAATTGACAGAAGTATCTAAAAATATTACTCCAGTGATGTACTTGTGAAGATTATCTATTTCTACATCGCAACAGCCTGCTGGTAAGCCCAAACATGGACCTGCTACACCTGGATCTGGTAAACTATGATAAAGATAAACATTATTAATCTGTAGGGGAGAATGATGAACTGCGTCAGATTTATGTGGCCAAGTTAATTCTGCAAAAGGAAAGTATAAGTAGGAAATTAATTATTGTAATAAATTACACAGCCACAAAAAACAATCGTTTTCTGTCTCTGGAGGTCATACCACGTTTACTATATGTTTTTGGGGTCGCTGAATCCGAATCTGAGGTCCAAAAACCACCAGCACGTCAAGTTACTGATATGACCTCAAAAACCCTCATAAATATTTTTTTCAAGTATCTTTTTCTGGGTCTGGAGGTTAGACCATGTTTACTATATGTTTTTGGGCTCGTTCAATCCGAATCCAAGGTCTAAAATACTCCAGCGCTAATGCTGAATTAAAAACGTTAAAGCGTTAAAAAGCTTAGATTACAAGGTATTTTGAAGGGTATGTCAAAACCCTAACATGCTGGAGTTTTTTGGACCTCAGATTCAGATTCAGTGACCCAAAAATATATATTAAACATTGTCTGACTCTCAGACCCGGAAAAATATTTTTTTGTGTGGCTGTGTTATCAAATAAATATAATAGATAATTAATTTTTATTCGAAACCACCATATTATGAGCATATTGCGTGGCGCGTCGGGGAGAGAGAAAAGGCGGATCGAAGGAAGCGAGGAGGCGAGGAGGCGAGGAACAGAGCCAAGAGAGTCCTCAGAAACGCGCGGTGGAGATTACGTGAAAAAAGCGTACTGACACGCAGGCGAAGAAGGACCTGGCAATTGGGAAAAGTAGGTAAAAAAGCTGAGGGAGATTGTAGAAGGATTAGAGAGGGAGGTAATGTCATTAAGGATGGTAAAAGAAGATAAAATGCAACAGTTATATAAAGATATTAGGATGCAAAAGGAAAGGACGGAAAAAGGCTCCAAAAGGTAGAGGGCCGGTCAGAAATAGAAGCAGGATAAGGGCAATGGAGTTGAGAACATAAAAGTTCGGGGTAATGTAAAAAATATGGATAAAGGATAAGGTTTTCATCAATCAAGATCTGACGAGGGAGGAAAGGGACGTGCAGAGAATGCTGAACGACAGGGCCAGGTGGGAGAGGAGTGAAGGGAGGGCGGCAAAGTTAGGGTGTCGGAAAATAAAAGAAGATGGAAATATTTAGGCATGAGATGAGGAAAAGGATGTGTTAACGGAAGTGCAGGGAAATTTGTTTCGTAGGAAGTAGGGAGGGAGGTGAAGGAGGGTAAAGGAGAATTATAGGTGAAGTACTAAAGCATAGCAGTGCTAAAGAAGAAAGATATGGGTTTCTGAAGGTATATCAAGAAACTTGATGTGGTGGGACTGCTGGAGATATGAGTAGAGGGAAAGAGATAAAGATAGAAGGGGTAACGTGTAAGTTTGTGACTGTGTAGAATAACGATGGGATGGAAAGGATTGAAGAAAGAGTGGAAAACATAATAGGAGAGAGGATATGGGGACAGTGGAGGGAGGGGAGCTTCAATGGGGAAATTTGGGGCAAGGGGCCCTTCACCGGGCAGGAGAAAGCTTCAAAAGGAATTTGACTTAATTTGATTTAATATGCAAGGGTAGGAGGAGACAGAGAAATTTGAAGTGGAAGGGAGACAGGAATTAAACCATCAGCCATTATTTTGTGGATAGAAGGGGAGGGTAACGGAAGGCATGGTGAGGAAAAAGGGTCGTTAGGGGAGAGGATGACGTGACGAGAGGGCGAGAGAGAAGTATAAGGAGCAGTTAACAAAGGTATGCTTTAAGGAAAAAGATATCTATATATCTATATATCATATTTCGTTGGAAGAGATATGGGAGGATCTCAAAGAGAAAGTGAAAGGGAGGTGCAAAAGAAGGTATTCAGAAAGGAGGAGAAGAAGAAGAAGAAGAAGAAGAAGGAAGAAAGAAATGATGAAGCCGTGGTAGGATAGAGAATGTAAAATGATGAAAAGTAAGGTGAAAAGGAAGTACAGGAAATGAAAAGAAGGAAATGCGAAAAACTTAAGTTCGTAGAAGTAAGGAAGGAGTTTAGAAAAAGCAGGAAAAAAAATCTGGAAGAGGACTTGAGAGGTGCAGTATGGGAGGGAGAGGGATTCCCAAGATAGTGGAGGGACGGGTTTATCGCACCTCTTTATAAAAAGGGATAAGGATGGTGGATAGAGAAATAGCTAAAAAGGGTGCGAAAGAGAGAGAGAGAGAGGAGTAGAGATAGGCCTGATAGAAAGGGTAAGGGAGGTATATGATGAGTAGAAAGAAAGGGCGAGAGGATGGGAGGGAACTTGGAAGGCTTCTGGATGGATAGGGGGTTGAGGCAGGGCTTTCTGCTTAGCCCAATGCTTTTTACTATTTTAATCGTGGATATGGAGAGTAAACTAGCAGCCGGAGTGGTAGAAAAAGTTAGGGTATACGGAGTCTGGATATGTTCACTCGCATATGCTACTATCAAAGAATGAGGAGGCTTTAAAGGAGATGATAAAAAGGTTGAGAAGATACTTAGATAAAAATAGGTTAGAATTAAATGCAGAAAAGTCCAAGGTTATGGCGTTCAGGAAATGAGGCAGGAGGGATAAGAAACGGAAGTGGAAGTGGAAGGGAAAAGCGGTACAGGAGGTGAAAGAGTTTGTGTACCTAAGTTTCCTGTTTCGGAGGAATGGAGAAGGGGATGGTCATATAAAAGAGAGAGTGAAAATGGGAAATGTGGTGATGAGGCCGGCTGCGGTCTAGGAAAGAGATTGTTCGCAGATAATTTTAGAAGAAAAATCAAATTGTTCGATTCGCTATAGATGGGCGTCTTATTCTATGGCATGCAGGCGTGGGGGTGGAAGGTCAGCGAGGAAGTAACTAGGATACAAGAAAGGTATGTACAGTGGACACTGATGTTGGCAAGGAATACGCCTAACTTTATTGTCAGGAGGGAAACAGGAGAGTGTAAATATGAGGAGAAATTTTTGAAAGAGAGGGGAAATAAGTTGGTTGGGAAGTAAGTTGGTTGGGAAGTAAGTTGGTTGGGAAGTGTTGGTGGAAGATGACTTTCAGCAGCACTTTTCTTCGATTTGGAAAAGAAAAGTAAAACTTCCGGCAAATGCTGCTTGGTTGGTACGTAAGCCAATATCTTTAATGCTACATATACTATGATGTTTGCACTTCTGTAAAACGACACGTAATAAAATCTGGTCACATGATGGAGGCTTAGACATGCATATAGTAACGTCATCTCTTGGAAATCCCTAAAATATAGTCCACGCTCGCAATATATAACATAATAGATGATATGCATATGTATAAATTTATTATAAATATAATTTGTAGACTGAATATATGGTATATTTTTGGATTATTTCTGGGGGTATTTAAATTTCGCATGGAGGATGTGCATATACAAATTTTAATATCGCACTTAGAACATTTTAATGGCCCACAAACGTACCATAGACATCCCGGATATCCTGGGGATATCCCTGGGATATCACAATGCACGCCCTTCAGGACGGGTTGTCCATGGGATATCCCTGGAACAAAGTGAGAAATAAATGGGACTGAATGGGATATCCTAGTATATCCTATTGATACGAGGGAAGCTTTTCGCAGAATCCTCTCGGGGTCCAGGGGTCCCTGCATTTCAATATATATATGATTCTTTGTTTTCTTGTTAATTTATTAAAATAAAATAAAATCGTTCAAATTATTTTGATTTATTCTATAGTTCTTTTAGTAACATCAACATTTTTGCTATCTTTAAATATTCCCTCCATAACGGATAAGAGTTTAATTTTTCTTTTTTGGTAGTCTTTTTCGTCAAAAAGCCATTGTTTCATACCAATACTAGGACTTATTATATCCAATGGAAAACTAAGAATTTGTTGAAAAACATAGCATTTGGCCTTACGAAAAAACTGCATTCATGTACATTAAGTTGCAAGGTTTCCAAAAAAAGTCAGTTTACTATATCTTTGAGTAACCATCGACGTACATTTGGTTACATTAATTTTCCCTCTGAAAAAATTGGCTAAAATCCTCCCGGATCCCCACGATTTGACCGATTTTACACCGAATTATGCGTTGAAAATTAAAAAAAAACATTTTTAACAAATATAATTTTAACGTTGTAAAAAAGTACACGTTTAACCTAACCGGGTACCCGGGTACCCCTATACAAAAATTATGGAATCTGTGCGTTATATCATAAAATAAAAAATCTTTTAAGTCTATAAAGAAGTAAATAACAATTAATAAATCAATTTAAATATATAATATTTATTTTTAATTGTTTATTAAATAGATTTGGTAAGTATAATAATAATAAGAATTACATTTGACAAAATTGTCACATTGGTACAAAAATTTTTTAGATTTTTTGATTTTTATGAACTAATACAAAAAATTCTGATATATTTTAATAATTCATTCAAAATATTTATGATTGTTAATGGAATTATAAACATTTAGTGACTTTTGCTGCATGTTCATCACAGACTGGTTTTCCGCATAAATCACAGTTTTTTCTTGTCTTTCTTCGTTTGCGAATAGGCTGCTTGCTGCAAATGTAGCATGATCCAGTTACAACTTTTCGGCCAGTGTTGTTTCGTTGTTGATGGTCAGCAGCAACCTTCACCGTAATTGATCTTTCGAAGTAGCAATTGATGGCCATTTTTGTTGATTCGTGTCGCATAATTTGCTGATTTGAAGCTTGATCTTCGACCATCAGCATTGCTACTTCTTCTGCAAGTTGTCGCAAAAAATTCTTCTTTGATACGTTTTTTTAGGACTCATCTTATTATTTTCATGATAAATGAAGTAAGCAGCAAGAGATGCAATATCAAGGATGTTGAAGAAAAAAGCCAGTGGTTTTCTGCACGTTCGTCGTTGCATCTTATACCTGCCGCACATTTGATCCATAGTATTGACAACGGCTTTCGTTTTATTATAAAATAAAATCATTTCTGGTTTTTTATGAGGTGCATCAGAAATTTAAGCATCGTTATGCATCGTGCGAAGAAGTATTACTGCTTTTTTTCTAGGCCTATGCAGAGCTAGAGCGCGTTTTTACACATAAATCTGTACATGGGTACTCGGGTACCCTGGTTAGTAAAGAACGTAAGTTTTTTTGGTTAGTAACAGAAGGGTTAAACAGGCTGTTAATTTAATAAGGTCTACTTATTGAAATTAATTCAGAGAAATTTCTACTTTAATTTCAGACCTATGACCAAGACAATAGAAAAAAATGTGAATGACAATTGTCAGCTGATTGCATAATATAAATGATTGTGCATCTTTATCCGATGATAAATCTTAAAAGGTAAAATTGTGTCTCTTTTAAATCGAAGGTAAAACTAATTTTTTTTATATGCATGACGCTCAGTTTGAATTTACATATTCTGACAAAAGTTAGTACTTGAAATCAAGTATTAAAAACATAACTTACAGTAAGGAAATATCCAGCCTCTTTCTGTTTTTACAAACTTGCCAATTTTTTTTCAGATAAGAGTTTAACGTAACAATAAGTTTTCCAATATCGTGCATTTATTGAGATTTTCTTTGGTGTCACGTTGATTTCGAAAACTAATGAAGGATATTTTATACCATTTTTTGTACGAAACATACCATTTTAAAAATATTGCAGTTAATAATTTAGAAATATATGCAAAATCTATGTTTTTTGGCGATCCCAACGATATAATTAGGGCGATATGCTATTTATCGTGGAATGCTGCAGTTTTATCAATTAAAAAAAGCAAAGTTCTTAAAAATAGCCTATGAACAAAATATCACGATTTTACTTGGATCAAAGGCTTTGCAAATATTCTTAAGAAAAACACGCTGCACTATTATTTTTATCCTAAAGTTGATTTTATTCAAAGTGTGATGTACCAGAATGTCCAACTACCTCAGTTTCTGACTTTTTTGCATAAACGGAGATTTGTATGATAAGACCGTTTCTTATTTATAAAGGGAAAGATTACTCCACATGTGCAGAATAGTAGCAATAACCATTCACAGTCTTAAAAATTGTAAAAATATCATAAAAAATTAAACATACAATCAGATCAGTAATTCTAACAGTTTTATAAAATTGAAATCAAAATCTGGCTAAAATGCTAATTGCACTTAGTACTCTAGGGCTTGCAATTTTTAATTTTTAATCTCTCGTGAAATTTCACTGTTAGTTATTTTATCCGCTATCGACGATACAAAAAACAATCTGCAAGATGAGTATCTTATTATAGATTGGCAAAAATGAAAGTTTCAGATCAGCAAAATCATGTGTTTCTGATCGGCAAAAATTGGGATTTTTAGATCGGCAAAATTGAAGGATTTCAGATTGGAAAAATAGGAATTTAGATTCGGAAAAAGGTGGAATAAATTAAAAAAATATTAGTAAAACGGGATCAGTCGAAAGTCAGCAAACAATGTCTAATCAAAAAAGGCCACCTGATAACGAAGTAATAAAATTCTTACTTACAATCAAAAATGAAGAACATACTGAATTTCACACATAAGTATTCTACTTATATCTTAATAATCAACTAATAATTTTTAGGAAAATCTCCATAACACTTTTATAGAATGTAACTTAATTATTAATATTTTCAGGTTGCTTTAATATACAACTTCTTACAAGAAGCTAGTTTCAAGCTTTTTTCCGCGACATGTGTAGCGTGGTTTTTCTAATAAATTGAAATAAAAGATTTATCGGCTAAACCAAAGTAAAGGATAAAATCAACCTAATAAAGGCAACCCCTTGGTGCAGGTGCAGGTACTGCCTATGTAAACTACTAAGTTGAATTATTCGTCTGTCTGGGCAAATCGAATGTTTCTTTACCCGAATGTCTTCTCAAAAAGACAATACACACATTTTCCTTATCTAATATTGGTAAAATCAGGTTAGCATTGTTGCCATTTGTGAGTAACTTAACTTTTCCAAGCTCAATATCTTATAAATTTTCCAACTGAATACTTTATGAATTTTAACAAATTTTGCTGCAGAACTGGTGTTTATACTTAGAAAAATTTATTTAATCAAATTCTAGAATCCGAAGAAATTCCATCTTCCCGGGGGCAGGTGATCGCCTTTATGTTTCTTAAAAAGGGTCATAGATCAATTGCACCTGATTACAGATGTACTGCGCTTATGAACTCTGTGGTAAGGATATTCATGCAAATCCTAATTGAGCGTTAAAAAAATGGACTACATTAATGAATGCAATCTCCGAATGGCAAGCAGGTATCGAAGAGGAAAGAGGATGTATTGACAACACCTTCACTCTAAATTCAATAACGCAGATACACTTTAAACGCCCAAGAGGCAAACTTTTTGCTGTTTTTCTTGACTTTAAGAATGCCTTCCTTTCTACGAAGCATGCTTAATTATGGCATAAGCTATTCTCTTTAGGTGCAGTGCGAAATTTGTAAGACTACTCAAAAGTTTATATTAAAAATCTACTATATTTGTCCGCACACAGCAAGGGCTATCAGATCCGGTAGACATTACGCAGGGTGTCCTGCAAGGAGATGTTTCAAGCCCGCTTCTATTTTTTCTGTATATGTCTGACATAGAGGAATACTTTATAAGGGACGGAGTTAGTTTGGTTTCCATCAACTCACTGTGTGAAGTTTTGCTATGCACATATGCAGATGATTTAGTGATTCTTGCAGAGTTTTCAATCGGCATACAACGAATACTTAGATTTTTATATGCCTGTTGCACTAAAAACAGTTTTGTTGTAAATAAAGAAAAAACTAAAATTATTATTATCCAAAAATGACGACGAAGAAACTGCCTTGATTTCAAATACTCAAGAAAAAGATTATTGAAATTGTGAAAGGCTTTAAATACCTGGGTATTTCTTTTGCCAATTCGAGACTGTTCGCAATTACAGCAGTCGAAGCCCTAAACTCTTGTAATTCAGCGATGGGGGCAGTTTTCTCAATTTCATCAGCCTGTAAATCTGACTTGCCGTATACGAAAGACACATCTTTCCGTAGTATGGAACTTAGGACATTACTATACAGCTCGGAATTATGAGATTTGCGATGTCGCTCTTTCTTTATTAGAGAAAATTCTCGCTATGCCGAATGAGAGATTGCCTGCGATTTGCTTCCAAAGATTAAAACAATTATCATCGACCCTATCATCTTGCCCCAAATATAACTGGACTCTTCAAATCAAGAACTTTCTTGCCGAATGTGGCTTGGAGGGCCTGTGGGACCACATGCGCCTGGAAAGCCTTCGACAGAACAAGGGCCGTATCCTTCATTCCTACGAAAGATCATTAAAAAAACCGATAGAGAAAGAATAATAGAGTCTGACTGCCTGCACATCTATGCGCATTTATCATTGGAGTATGGGAACCAACTGTAATTGAATCTGAGACTCCCTTTGCCAATATTACGTATATACGCTAAGTTTAGACTTTTAGTCCATATCCTTATAGAATAATCTGCAATTTAACAAAGTACGTTTTTAATCCGAATATTGTGTGCTCATGTTGTAATATGCAACCACTAGAAGATGCCTTTCACATTTTAATAGTCTGCGCTGCTTACGCAGAATTAAGGAGTAAATTTCTTGCTAGAAAATTGTTAAATAGAAATCCTAGAGACGCTTGGGTAGATCTGCTCGCATCGGGACAGGCTATGATAGTGAAGAAAGTAGTTTATTTGATCATAATTATTGTACTAAAGTTGCGCTCTCTTATAATGGGAGGTTATCTCGTATAACATTTTTATTGTCGTTTTTTTATATTGTTATGAGCCGAGTAACACAATATTTTATAGCATTGAAAATATTTTTTAACTCATGTATCCTTGCACGGATCTTCTTTTTATGGGTTTTAAACCTTGAAAAAATAAATGTACATACAATATATATATACATTGTTCATGCATTAAAATTTTAATCAACCGAAAAAATGTATAACTCTCGAGATGTAAAGTTACCGTTACTGAAATTAGCTGCGTTGTATAATCTGGTCAAGAAGGGTCTCTGTGTCATTTCCTAGTTGCTCGTTCTTTATTTTATCACACATTTTGGACACATCAATGTTCACTTCAATGTTCTCGCTCCCAGTTGCGAACGAATTTCAGACTCGCGAGTCACAAACGATGACCCAACCGGGGATTTTGCACTCAAAAGTTACTTGCGAGAGAAATTAATACACAGGGTGGACACGCTTGGTCTTACCAAAAAGTATGCAACCCTGCATACACGCCCGTAAGAATAGCATTGATGTGTGATACGGGTTGCTAACTTTTTGCTAAACCCCACCCTGTCCACCCCGTATATAGAAAGCACGTACGTCAATAAAGTTTGATAATTATTGACCGGAATTAAGATTAACTTCTGCAATGATTTGAGACCAATGATCAAGATTTCTAAATGTATGAAACTTAGTCTGAATTTACATATTATCACAAAGTTAGTACCTACTTAAACATAAGATGAAGAACATAAGATGCAAAAGAAAACATCTGGCATTTTTATGTGTTCAAAAAGTTAAAAAATATTTTTTTTTAGATAAGATCTTAAGTCAATAATTATTTCTCTATTATCGTACGTTTATTGAGATTTCGATGACTCGACTGCAGAGTGCTTCAGTTCTTTTTTTGTTCGTATATCTCTCCAGGTTTTTTTGTGCTCGTATACAACTCTAAATCACTTTTAATAAATTTTTCAGGAAAGCCGATTAAAGTATAATGTTTCTACAATCAGAAATGCTGTACAAAATAGTGAAAACGGTATTTACAAACAGCTTAAATATTTACCACAATACTGATAATAAACATTTTAAAATAGACATATTATAATTAAGCAATGATTTTTCCCCATGGTACATCATTTCAATTATTATAAGTATCAAATAATTAATGAAATAAACACTATATTTGTCTAGAAGTAAGATTCCAAGGGGTGAGGTAGCTTTTTTATTTAAATACCCGGTGGATTGCAACCGATTGGGTAAAACTGCTACTAAATCGGCTAGAATCAGTTTCTTTACCCGAATTTCTTTCCCAACAGACAATTCACACTTTCCCCATCCAATATTGGGATGAACACGTTAGTACTGTAGCTATTTATGAGTACTTTAACTTTTCCATATTTGTGCTTAAGATAAGCTCTAGGAGCAATTAATGGATACAAATCTTCAAAAAAAATTATTCCAATGATGTGTTTATGATGTTCATCTGTTCCTACGCTATAAAAAACTGCTCATAAGTCGTAAGTTCGCCCTGGATATGGTGAACTTCCGTAACGATGAACACTATGCAGTTGAAGGGGAGAAGGATAAGCGGCAGAACTTTTATGTGGACAGGCTACATCTGTAAAGGGAAAGTGAATGTCGTGAATTATTTATTGTATTCAGGGCGTAGTACATTATGATATCACTTTTGTTATTATCGCTCGTCCCGAGTATTTCTTGTCCATAAATGATTTATAATGTGTCAGATGAATGATATGAGAAGGCATCAGAAGCCGGAAAAATCATATTGCGTTAGATGCTGTAGTTTGACTGTCACCAGGGCTTCTGATTTAATGATTCTGCGTATCTTTATTTTATTTTCAAAAAATGAAGTTAATTTACAGAATCCCTGTAAATAAAACCAAGAATCTAGCGTCTAAAATAAAGATAAATGTAATAAACCAATCATCATGGTACCCTGCTAGTAGGCACCCAGCATTACACCATACATTCTAATGCAATTTCATTTTACATGTGAGACAATATATAAAAATTATTTCACATAGAATTACCATTTTGAAATTTTTGGTATAATCCCCATGAATTTCATCTCACATTTTTCTGATCTGGTTGACTCTAAATGCACCAAACATTTTTAATAAACGAAAAGAAATAGCCAAAGCACTCGCCGCTATCTGTGAATCACTTTAAATGCCTGAGCCATCAGGTGAATATTACGAATATAAAAATAATATATTTTTAAATACTAGTCACTCAAATGAAACAGACAGCCATACACTAACATATTATATATCTATTTAAAAAAATGTAGAATGATATTCTCATTTACCTAATTACAAATAGTTTGAAAAGAAATGCAGGGACGGTCGGTAATACATGACATCATAATGCACTGCAGACCCTTACTTATTCAATTTATTGATAAAATGATAGCTTTCATTTTACGAAAGAGGTTTAACTAATACATTAGTTAAAGGAAATAAACATTAGTTCAAGAAGATATCGACATGAATCCGTTTGAGTTTATCTAAGTTATAATTATACAAACGTTACTTTGTGTTGCTTATTTAATTTCCTACAATATTAAGGCTTGTGCGCAATATTTGATTGAATAATGTTAAAACTGTTATACAATCGCATTCTTTTTTTTAAATTAAAAAAATCTATCTCTTTGTTTGAAAGAATTTGTTTATAACATGATCATAATTTTCTTAACAGAAAGAAAACCCATTTTAAAAGTATTTCGAGCAGGGTGTATATTTTTATCAAAATGTTTCAGTATGTTTTATACCATTCGCTAGCTCATTCGTCTTCCGAAATTATTTGAATTTCATCGATTACAGTACATCAGATTTATGTCCCTGTTATGTACAATATACAGGTAACCAATTTTCTTACTACGCAATGGAAAGATTTGAATTTGTTAAGAAAAAATGATCGCCTCTTATCTTTACAACCAGTGGCGGATTTAGATGTTGGCCGCCCTTAGGAAAACAGAAATTTGCCACCCTTAGTTTAACAGAAATTAACAACTCGATGTTGAATCCACAGTAATGGCAAATATTGCCTGCCTTGTAACGCTTTTATTTGTGTATTTGATTCCGCGGCAGTGATAAAAGTGAGAAAGACCAATATTATGCGCAGTAATATTAAAATTCATCAGATGAATTACGCAATGTTTTGAATGACTCAATAAATTACATTAGTGTGTTTAATAAGAATCTATTATGTTCAGTCAATCTTTCGGAGAATTTTTTCCACAATGCTCAGGCTTTATCTGTGTCGAAGAAATAAAAAAATGTTGAATATTATTGCACGAAAATTCTGCCCCCCCCCCATTTTTCCGCCCTAGGCTGCAGCCTATGCACCCTATATGGAAAATCTGCCTCTGTCTTGAACATAAGAAAAAAATGGCGCATTCTTATGCATTGTACATTTAGGTAGTCTAGAAAATAAAACTATCATGCTTGTGTTCGTTATCCCGCAGTTTTGTGGCAAGCTGCATACAGCCGAGATAAAATGTATAGGCTTTATTTATATAACTAAGTCTATTTAAATGGAATGCTATGTCTAATCCTAACCTGGTAACGCGACTTTTTCGTAATCAAAGATCAAATTTGGCAGTCTCGAAAATGTAAAAGGCCTTTTCAAAGTTGGGCTTGCAAAAGGGTTCTCAAAAATATAGATTAAAGGATCCAAAAGAGATATGCAAAGGTTCTCAAAATTAACGAGAGACTTCTAAGAGGAAAAGTCTTGGCAATCAAACAATATTATTAAATCGTCGAAATTGAAAAGTGTAAAAGTGCCTAATCGCTATCACATAGTGTAATGTAATAATGTAAATACACGATATTTATTCAAAACTATTTTTCTGATTCTTTCATACATTAAGCAGTATGGACTAAGGTTGTTTCAGGACTGAAGCAATAATGAGCCGGGTGGTTTGGGTTTGGAAAACTGAAAGCTTTTTTCTTAAACGAATTTTTTTCAGAGGCGGCTAAAATTGAAGCTCTTGGCATGCAGAATTGCGATAAAAAATCTGATACTTTACATAATTTTTTCTTCATTATCAGTAGTCACCTCCAGAAAACTGTCCCCTTGCTTTTTGAACTGATTTTTTTAGTATTTAAGTAAGCTACCAATAGTACTGTTTATATATATCTGACAGTTGCATTGGTAGAGTATTACGGCAGCACGAACGTTTTTAGGACAGAATTTCTTTCAGAATAGATCATTTAAGGCGCTTCAAACGGCTTTTGCCCCTCGCTTCCACTATACTACCGTGTTTCTGTATAGCTCGCGCGCGACTTTCAAACGAGAAAATACACTCCATTTTCAATTACAAAAAACAACAACAAAAACGACATTTTCGTGGGAAAACGAGCTGAACCAACCGGTATAATTGCCTTTGGATTATGTGCTTCAAATATACTGTTCAGCAACTCAACCGTTTAGATTTGTTTTACCCCTGGCGAATTGGACAGCCGTTTGAAGCGCGTTAATGGATCATTATTCAATATTGGTACAGTAAAGTTGGCATTGTTGCCATCTATGCGTACTTTAACTCCTCCACAGACATGATCAAAATCCGCTCTATGAGCTACTGAAGGAAGCCATTTTTTGTTGTGTATGATTACCCCAATGATGAAATCATTCTCTATTCCTACATCATGAAAGCCTGCTCTTAGACGAAAACTTAGATTTGGATGTTTCAAACTCTTACAACAAACAACTTTGCTAATTTGTAATGGAAGAGGATGAATTTTAAAATGTCTATGTAGCCAAGCTAATTCTGAAAAAAGAAATTGTAAGTCAGAAATTAATTATTCTATTGATTATTAAATTAAAGAAGCGATTCAGTATCAGTTTCCATAGTCGATGAAAAGTTTAGTATCGAAACCGAAAAATTGATGTTTGAGGTTGGATATTATTAATCCAATGCTCTTCATATTTAAAGTTCGCTTTCACGAGATATTGGTAACTTAAAACGCTCGCGCTGCACAATGGGGCAAAATCAGATTTTCGCAGTTAAATTAAACTAGACTAAACACATCTTCACCGATTTAAATTTTATTTCAGATGCATGTTCTATTACGTTAACAAAATTCTTATTTTGATTAAACTATTTGATGTTTATCAGAAATGTTAAAAATCAGTTAAGACACTTTCGAAGAATGGTTGCTTGCTTTACTGTAGATTTTACGAGCCTTTTGCTACGACACTTCTTGTTTTCCGATTTCTCCTTTGTTCGCTTGCCCTCACTCCTTGCCTCATCTCAGCTACGCCTACTACGCCGCACGCGACTTGGCTCCTCGCGTGTCGCAGGAGAGAGGGGTATCTGACAATTCCTGTTCGCTTTCCGAACATCCCCGAAAACGAGAAGTTTCGTACAGTCTACTGTATCTGATTCTAGCCTCTGGGAACCCTGAACTCGAAACCTTTATTTCTGTTCGAAAATTTACGCTAAAATTGAGAATTATGAAATACACTGAAACCACGGTTTTATTCTCTCTCACTTATATCCTTTCGCGCTTATAGCCCTGCATAACTCTCATTCCTATCCGCTTAACATCCACCACTTCGCAGTACCACGTGGCAAACAAGCCAATCAGAGCGCATCGAGGCCATTTCCTCTTCGCTGAGCAGCAGTGGTGGGATCCTCTTCCGGGAGAATATAAGTGAATGTGTACGATCTCGAAGGAGGTATATAAATGCAGTTTCAGTGTATAGTAATGCATGTTTAGTTTTCGTCAATTTCATATGGTTAAACAAAATATTCAATCCAATTGTAATTTTGTGAACTCACAATTTAAATTCCCTGAAAATTGCTTTGTTTATAAATAATTCAAAATTTAATTTTCAAATTTAGACTTAAATTTACCTAAAGTATATCTAAATTATATGATTGTTATAAAAACATACGAAATAATAGCACAAAAAAGCAATGTAAAATATTAAAAAGTAGCAATAAATTCACGTATACTTAAGTTTCTATGAACTACTATTAAAAACGTAAATGGAATTCAATAATTGTGTACATTATTATATCTAACATATATTCAACAAATAAATAAATTACATTTTTGCAATCTTTTTATACCAATGTAAACAATTTTTCAGTTCAGTTGCTATAGCGGTTTTCAAAAAATGTCATTAAAAATTAAAAATTGCTTTATATTTTAATAGTATTCATTCTAATAATTCAATTTCCAAGTTTCATAATTTAGAAAATTTACATGCATATTTTTGTGCGTCATTAACTTTAATTTTATTTGAATGTAATAAAAATTTTAAATTCTACAATTTAAGTAGCTTTGAATTTCAAACATTAAGTGTAGTTTAAAGTAGTATAAAATTAAAAATGATCGTAATTCAAAAGCGCTAATGCAATTTCATTTCCTGTGAATTTAAAGTGATCACTTTTAAGTTTTTAATTTTTTCTATTTTCGAAATTTAATTCTGAAATATTTTTATGTACAGATTCTCAATTTGAAAAAAAACTTTCAAATTTTGAACGCCTTCAATTTCTTTTTTAACATTTCTTTTCAATATTATTAGCATTTTCTTCCGAGCCCTTCCACCTGGGATTTTTTTCGACGGCACATCAATTTCCTTTCAGTTTCCTTTCGAAAAAAATTGGTAGAACTTGAAAAAGGCCGAGTGATCCTGGGGCACGCTGCACCTACGGATCGTGGAGACCGCTGGTGTAATACAAGCTTTCAAAATTTTAAGTTTTATCCGAAATTTGTCTAAATCAGTCTTCAGACGATTTCGATAGGGACAAGGTGAAGTTGACAATATAATTGAATATTTCAATTTAAAAGCTTCTAAAATGATCCAGATATAAATTTTGCATGCAGTAAAAAAATTATGAGTCACGATAAACATTGATTAGATACATTTTTTTACAATTAAAAAATAAATTCACATTCATTTTCCCCGTTGACAACATGTTTTTTCTTTCTATATTGTAGACAATGTAGACCTTCAAAATAAAATTTTTGTACAGAAACGTTTAAAATAGAAAGTATGTACTTTCAAATGCAAAATTTTGTATTAGAAAAATTTTTCAACAAGTTTGAACTTGAAAGGCCAGTCCAAAGTACTGTTTCGACAAACTGCATAGATAATCTATCCCGTAGTGGCTTACGCCAGATGTTGTATTGTAATGAGATGATGGGGCAAGTCCAATTGTCAAGTAACTACATACAGCTATTTACGGTCAAACTTCGGCTCGGGTTTTAGACACACAAGTTGACCGTTAAGTGGTTCACTCTATCAAAGTCATTATTATTAAGATTAGTTCTAGGAACCACGATTGGAATAAATTTTTCATTCTTGGTTGCTCCTATGATGAAACCATTTTTTTTTTCTACTTTATAAAAGCGATATCGTCCTCAAATCAAAGAGTAAAGGGTTCGAGTTTGGAAAAAGACTGGTCCAGTAGTAAGATTTGAACACAGAAAATCCTTCGTAAAAATCATTTAGGTTGCATACAATGTTCGGTTTGATTTTGTCATGGGCGCTGATCTTCCACCTTTTCACGTAGGTCACCGATTGAGCATTGAACGGTTTGATAGGGACGGGGAACCGGCAAAAGACTTTCGGAGGTGCACTCATCTATTTCTACAAGCCTCGTTGGCGCCGGATGGCGAGGAGCTTACGAAGTTTAGGGCATAAAGGCTTCCGAAACCTACCTGAGGCAGAGGATTTCATAGATATAGGGCTCCAAGCGTGTTCCTAAGAGAAAACAGAAACACCCATGGACTGGGTGGAATGACAGAAGCCATGAAAGATTACGGGTTCCGGGCAGTGCTCCCAGATCTGGGGATTTTTCTTCGCATCTGAGGAAATTTTTGCGTATCTGCGAATTCTGAAGAATTTGAGGAAATTTGTTTAAAATCTGATGATTTTTTTAATTGATCATTTTATTTTAATTTTGATGAATAAAAAGAAATTGACTGGAACGCCTACTGATAAAAAACTGAACGTAGAATGAGGCAATAAAACCCCGGCCGTGGAAGTGACTTATAACAGGATTGGTGCACAAATTTTCAACCATCAACCGCAACTGACTCGGTTTCCCAACCCCCCAATCATATTGCAGGATTCTTCACTCTTGGCCGGACTCATATCCGCAGCCTACGCCCAACCATTATTTTACTGCTTTCTTGAGATTAAATAAAAACACATCATAGTAATGTAAAAAAATTGTAATTAAATATCTTTTACTGCACAATTTAAAAAATAAAATGGCATATTTTGCTACAGAAGAATATTTACACTAATGTACTTTCATTTTCCATTCATTTTCGTAGTTATATTCATAAAACTATGTATGATTAATGTAATACTGCAACTATGAAGATTTTCTGAGGAAACATCAGGGAGAGCTGAAGATTTATTTTTTTGTCACCTGGCAGCACTGGTTCCGGGGGACACTCTGATGGAGAGGTGTCAGTTGGGTACTCGGTTGCGTTTTTGTATATGTGTGTACCTGTCTACCCAACTATAAGAAACTTTGACAACAATTTCTAAAATTTTAAGAAAAAAAATTCAAACTTTTGTTGGAAATATCTGCTTAGCGAACTTAACCTTCATTTTGGGAACCTTAAGAAGTGTATCAAAGGCAGACTCGATTGGACAAATCCTTAAAATGTTAGCATGGCTACAACATTCAGGTAATCATACATGCAGACATACAGATATACAGACATCCGTCAAAATCCAGAGATCGAAAACTTTAACGATTACATTACACTCTCATGAATGAGAATGTAAAAATATTAAATCGCTACAAATCGACAAATATACATTTATATACAAATGTTTGAAACATCGTAGAAAATCAATAATATTTTAATTTGAATTGTCGGCATGCTTGCGTTCTGCAGTTGAAAGTGACCTAACTAATGTTGCACTTTTTAAAAATTATCTTATATATTGTAAACAAAAGAGGTGACTTCAAATTTCTCAAACTATACTTTTTATATTATTAAAAAAGCTAAACCTTCTTTCCAAAATTGGCTTTCATTAAGTTTGCATGAAATTAAGTCATAATTTCACTAGTCAATGATATTGACCGATAAAGTTGGGGGAAACCAGCATGGTGAACGCAGAATGCCAATGAAGGTCCTCATGTATTTGAAATAGAGGAAACGCAATTATGAAGAATTTCTGTACAAGTAAGAGTGTAACTAATGCATATTTTTTAATGTTTCAGTATATATAATACTAATCACTTTCTCATCCCTCTTTCAATTTACCTGTATTTCATTCATCGGTTTCTTCCAAGTCACTGAAGTCAAAAACGTGCTTTAGCCTTATAAATGTTAATTTTAAAATAAATAAAAAATTTAATCCTCTGTTTGGTGTGTAGAAAAGATATTTAAAAATGTAAAGGAAATAAAATTTGCATGTTATTCTTTATCAATCCCTCAAGATTGATATAAATCAAATCATAATTATCGAAAATTCAAAATAATTTTATTTAATATAATTTTAATTAGGATAACTTTGGATAGAAATAACTCAAAATTAAAACATTGGTGTTTAAATTAATTTAACTTCATTTATTTCTTGAATTTGCATTGGTGAAGTGTTCTAATGTAAGAAGGATTAAAATTTGAAAGGGTATTGATCTAATAAATTTTTTTTTTAAATTATGATATATATCATAAATTAAAAACTTTTACAAAATAATTATCGGTTTTGATTTTACCTAAGATTCTGAAGACATTTTGCTTTCTCGTAAGACTGGTGATCTTCTCAGTATAAAAAAACATCAACCCAAGACGACTCTCTCAGCCCCCCCCCCATCCCCTTCCTATTCCTTGCTCATTAACTGAAGTTTGGTGGGACGGAAGTTATAAATACAGTCTCCACCATATGTTGATACCTTACTTGAATATGATTTTGACTCGCAAAATAAACCTATTGAATAAAGATGGTAGTTGGGCGTATAATCTAAAC
>JAAAKG020002971.1:0-21675 GCA_010014905.2 Druon quercuslanigerum | reverse complement strand
CATAGGTATTATTTATTTATATATATATATATATATACATATATATATATTCCATACTTGATATTAACTATTTCGGCCCAATTTTGTTATAAAACCTTGTTTTATGCCCTACTGTTTGAAGTTAAAACGGGTGGAACACCACCCACAGCGATCGAGCTCTCAGATTCTACATCATACGGGATACGAAGCAATGGACCAAGAAGAGAAGGTTGCCCATTACATGCGCAATGCATGAGATTTCCGCTCGCACAAGAGTGCTGGAAACCACAGGATCATGCGGCCGTGGAGAATCTGCACGTTAACAGAAGTCAGCGAACCCCCTGTGAACAGTCACGAATAGCATGCGACCAGTTCTGAGTCGCGAAGTTTGGATATCGAGTCTCACCTCAGACGATGGACGGAGACGCTACTCTGAAATTTATTCGTTACTTTGACGTCGGAGAGAGACTATTGCCTTCAGGGCCTAATCAGCACATAACTATACACGGAATCTATTCAAAACTAAATATGCGAGGAACGAACCACAAAGGGCGACAGCTACTAGGTAGGCTTCTTTTATTTTCTCTGTTCGATTATAGTAGTAAATTGTCGTGCTTTAACGTCGTGTGTTGAAGTGGTAGACACACGCCTTTGACAGAAGTTCATTACTGACCTCGGAAAATGTCGGGGCCTGTTTTCAAGTATCGTAGAGTAAATTCAATGTGGTCATTGTCTTTTAATTAACTGGAACTTCCTTCTCTAGGGGCTCTAAGACCTTGTAGGTAATTTGGAGGTTTAAGCGTGTGGGACATAGGGGTAAAACGGACCTTGGTCTGCATGCGCATGGATATGGATAAAAGGACCTAAAGGTTAAAGGGCTCTCGTGGGTGATTTGAAAAATATTCCTATAAACGGGCTCTCTTGGTATGCATGATTCATGTATGATATAAGGCTGAAAGAGCCTAGCTAAGATGGGCACAGGAATGACCGTCGGTCCGCACAGTGACCAAGAAACAGCCCTCCGTTTGTTGGGTGGCCTGCAAGTGGATATTCATTAATTGCCTTGCTCAATTAAATCATTCCCTAAGCCGTGGGTATAGATTGATCGTGCCCGTGCCACTTTGGCACTTAGGGGTTACGAAGCTGTCCTAACGGCCTCTCGGGGACACCGGATGGCATCACCGATGATAGCCAGGACTGAGGCTCAGAATTGAGGGAAGAGCTCAGAGGGTGGGGGAAGGCTATTCCTGTAAAGAGGCGTAAAGCTGCCCAGCAGTTGACGAACAGGGAGTCGTCGGGGGCTGGATTGGCAGCCGCTCAGAGGGCTGGCCCCCTGACGATAGTGCTTGCGGATAAGAATTGCCCGGACGCTGCTTAATACAGAGCAGTTTGAGCCTATTCAGAAAGGCTACCTGGAGGGCGGTCGAAGAAATGTCCCAGGTCAATATCGAAGATTCAACCCCTCCTTCTGTAGGGAGGTGTCTTTGTATTTGTGACAGCTGAACCTGCTGCTAAAGCTTGGCTACACACGGCTGTGGGAGAGAAAATGCCTTGGGAAGGTGCTCCTCTTAAGGTAGATGAAGTTCAGTTTCTCCAAAAGATGGTGAGGGCTAAATCGTGGTCCCTTAGTGAACTGGAAAACCCGTCTGTGATCCTCAGGTGGTGGGGAGGATTCAACCCCTCACTTTACACAGCGTCCTAGTAGATTATCAGGCACGCTAGGCCTCAGGAATAGGACACAGCATAATGACCTCAACAACAGGCCCTTTATCACTTTGAACAATTCAGCTTTAAGGATGCCGGCCAGGGGCTATAGGATCCTATCTGTGTATAGGAAGATCGGGAGCACACCGAAATGACTGATCCCGGTCTTACCATTACCCTAATTAACTTGCATTACAGCGAAAGAACCTCTGGAGTTGTGCAGAGCGGCATGACTGCAAAGCATACGGGTATCTCGCTAATCCAGGAACCCTAATTAGATCGACATACTTTTAGAGGTGCAAGGGGAGAAGCTTTTTGTTACAGGGGCCTCAAGGCAGCCAAGCTAAGGGCTTGCATACTGGCGAAGGAAGTCAACATCGTTCGGCTGCTTCAGCTATGGTCCAGAGATTTGATGGCGATAGTCCCGGATATTAAAGGAATGGGAAGGCTAGCTAGGGGATCGTCTTACTTTTCATATGACAGCGATAACAATTCAACTGTGGAGTTACGCACACTGGTGGACTACTGGTGGTCTAGTAGAATCCTCAGGGGATACCTTAGATCACCTGGTCAAGGCACATTTTGCGACCTTTACAACCTGAGGAGAAGAGCGGACGATACCTCCGGGGCAATCAAAGTCGCCTGTGGCCCAACTGGGCGCGAAACGGTGACTAGCTAACGAGATGGTTATGCCTGCCAGGGTCACACCGAAAGCAGGCAAGATTGGTTATAGTTATAGTAAAAATTTATCTTTTTTTTTGTTGTAAATTTCTATTTTTGATTTGAAAATTCATCTGTTTTGTAGAAAATTTAATAGTTAAAAATTCATATTTTGGCGTTGAAAATACAACTGAAATCTTTCTTGGATACAAATCCAACTTTTTTTTTCATTTCTGTTTTGGATTTCAATATTCATCTGTTGCAATAAAAATCTTGACTTTTTGAATATAAATGTAACTTTTTGGTGTAAAATTTAACAGTTATTATTTTAAAAAATCGTCCTTTTCTGTTGCAAATTCAACTTTTGAGTTTAAACATAATCCAACGCAAGTACTGTTTTTTCAAAGCAGCAAAATTAGGTTCCAGTTTCTTGCAAATTTCTAATATAGAAAATTCTTTTAGATACTTATGAGAGTTTACTTACTGATCCAAATAATTATGTCTGGTCTGAAGATGATGAAGATAAAGAAGATAAGAATAATGATTTATCGGTGGTAGGTGAAACCAGCAGAGTGATGACAGCAAAGTAAAAAAAATAATTAATCGAGATTTATTTAAGAATTTGGATAGGACAAATATAAATGGCCGAAGAGCTGCCTGAATTTTAGTTGCGGTTCTGAAAAGTTTAGGTCATCACTTGGCAACGTATGTGTCACTAGAGAGACTATACGGAGAAACCGTATTTCTCTCCGAGAAAATATTGCAGCGACTGCACAAGCAAATTTTGAGGTTTCAAATATCAACTTGACAAAATTATTTGTGTAGTGGGATGGGAAGCTTCTTCCGAAATTACTCATCAAGCATCAAAAAGCTAATCGTTACCCACTTCTAGTAACCAGCTCAATAGTGCATGAGTTACTAGGAATTCGTAAACTTGAAATCGGGGCCGGAGAAGTGCAAGGAAATGCCATTATAAAATTGCTTGAAGAATGGAAGATTGCTGATGAGGTTGTTAACATGTACTTTGATACTACTGCTTCTAATTCAGGACCAAGCAATGGTACGTGCGTGATTTTGGAACGTAAGCTTGCAACGTCATTATTATACTTAGCTTGTCGTCATCATATTCATGAGTTGTGACTAAAAGCAGTTTATGACTGAACATAATATTTCACTTAAGGTTTCATGCCTAAAAAACAGGTCTGATTCCTTTGAAATCTGTTGTATAAAGTTCAATTTTTTAAGAAAAAACATATTTCTTTATCCATATTTCATTCTTTGCGAGGGAAATACGAAAATTTAATATCATGCAGAAAATTTTTCTTTAATACAAGGCCAAATTGCATAAAAAATTATTCAAAAATATATTTTTATCGTGAAAAACTAGTGTTTATAATTTCGAAAAATAATCACCATTTATAAAATTCTTGGACGACTTTCTTGGAATTACTAAATTTACTAAATTTACCTAATAGAAGTTTTTTTAATTCAAATTTTTAAAGGTTGAAATAATCAGAAAAGCTTTTTAACCTGGAAATTTTAAGTTCAAAGCTCCTGGTGGAGTCCACCATACTAGAGGGATTGGAAAAGCAATATACATTAGTTTTTAAGCTGATATGAATATTGTATAGTTTTTCTTTCTGAATATATTTACAACACAATTGCGTAAACACATCTGCATGATTTGTAATGAATTCGGCCATTATTAAAATTTTTTTACAATTTTAAGATTGGATTGTCCTTTGTTACATTCTTTTAGTATCTTAAAGTAGTCCGGCTACTGGAAAATCTAGTCAAAGCTATTTCAATTATTTTTTTCTGAAATTTGGAATTAAATAAATATTTGGCCAGAATATTAATGAATAAATTGGGTATTAGATTTTTATGCAGATTAATACAACAAAACATGTTTTTTAAATAATAATAAAATGTAAAGTTAAGTTTTGTTTTGATTCGATCCTATTAAAAGTCATTTTTCACGCTCAGTAGTTGGTAGCCTAGCGGCATGTCGGGAACGTTGAGAAAGTAAACTGAACCTGCAATACACAGGCAACAAAATCATTATTTGAAATTTTGCGCAAGTAAAAATAAGCAGTAATTCAAATTTCATATGATATTTTCTGTCTCCAAAACAGTTTTCCTAACAATATTTAACGTGCTTTGAAGACAAAATTAATTATTTTTAGAGTCCGCGAAAGAACGCTCTACAATATCCCATGTTTTTGACATGACTTCATCAGCCCCATCCAATTGCCGGACTACTTACAAATGAGGGTCCAGTTTTTAGCCAGTCATTTTGGATAAGGAAAAAGTTAACAGAGTTATAGAATGTGCAAAATTCTAAAAAAGCACACGAAAATATACATTTTAAGCCACATAGCGCGCGATATGAAAAAATGTGACGAGAAGAAAAATCTACAAGATTATCATAGCAACTTTCTTTAAAAATCGGAAATTAAAATTTTGCCAACATAAAAAAATAGATAATCAAATATTAAATTTTGCGGTCAAACTATTCAAACTATGGAAAAATTGAATAGACAAAAATTGTGCAATTAAGAAAGATCTACAAATCTGTTATGAACCATTTTTTGATAGGATACATAGCTTTTATTTTGATCGTGTCAAACATAATTAAGAGTCAAACTAATCTGCCCTCTGCGTGGGCACATTCTCATCACCATTTTGTCTTTTAATTTCTTTTTCGTCTCGTGTTTAGGTTTTTGAAAAAAGCACATTATTCATGACAAATTAATACCTTTTTACATTCTCATCATAAAAGGTATTAGATTTGCGTAAAATTTGACCGCCCACCTGTTTTTGTCAAATTTGCACGTTTTAACACCCCCTGAATTTAAAAAACAGATGTCTACGAATGTGCCTGTATGTCTTTCTGTCTGTATGTCTGTCAGTCTGTCTGTCTGTTCATTCGTGGATGTTTTTTTACTGTTGGCACGATAACTTTCGAAAGAATTGACAGATTGTATTATAATTTAGTACATTCTTTTATTATCTTAACATTAAGGTCAGGATTTTTAGCCAGCCATTTTCGATAAAAATTTAAAAAGTTCAAACAAAATTCAAAAGCATTTTTCAGTTATAACATATACAATATTTAAAAAAACACACGAAAATGTACATTTAAAGCCAAATAAAACGCGATATGAAGAAAAGTCAGAGAGAAAAAGGTCTTTTCGAATGCTTTACAAGATTGTCATATCAACTTTTTGCATTTTACTGAAAAATTGAAAATTTAAATTTTGACAGCATAAAAAATAATGGAAAATCCAAAATTACATTTTGCTGTTAAACTATGCAAAATATGTGAAAAGTTGTGTAGACGAAAATTGTGCCAAGCCTTCCCCGGCATCACTTCCCACAAAATAAAGGCTTCCCGCGCATCGCTTCTCGCTACTGCATGATTACCTTGGGCATCTCTTCCCCGAATTTAAGGCTAATTAGGGCATCACTTCCCCAGTTAATTAGTGCGTACCAGAAACAGGGAATATATTGGGAATGCCTTTCACGGACATCACTTCCCTAATGAAATATTGAGCTCGAGAGTCTATGGCAAAAATGGTCATGTCTTCCCCGGACATCATTTTTCCGGGAAGTCTGTTACAAAAATGGGCCCACCTCCCCCGGGCCTCATTTTTCCAGTGGAATATTGCGATCGACAGACCATGGCAAAAACGGGCACGTCCTCCCCGGGCATCACTTTCCCAGTGAAAGATGAAAATCGAGAGTCTATGGCAAAAAGGGGCATGTGTTCCCCGGACATCATTTTTCCGGGAAGTCTGTTACAAAAATGGGGCTGCCTCCCCCAGGTCTCATTTCTCCAGTGGAATATTGCGATCGACAGACCATGGCAAAAACGGGCACGTCTTCCCCGGGCATCACTTTCCCATTGAAAGATGGAGATCGAGAGAATATGGCATAAATGGCTTTACACAAATGTGTAAAATGGCCTTGCACAAGCTTCACTTTCCGCGGAAGGCTATTTCAAAAATAGGCATTTTATCCCCAGGTATCACTTCCACAGGGAAATATTGAGATCGAGAGACTATGACAAAAGCGGGCATGTGCTCTCCGGGTATCACATCCCCATTGAAATATGGAGATCAAAAGACTATGCAATAAATAGGCATGTCTTCCTTGTGCAGCACTTCCACAGTAAAATATTGAAATCAGAAAACCATGGCAACAACAGGCATGTCTTCCCCGGGCATCACTGGCATGTCTTTACCGGCAATCATTGCTCCAGCGAAATATTGAGATCGGGAGAATATGGCAAAAATGAGCATGTCTGCCCCGAGCTTCACTTCCCCCTTGAAGGATACGGAAAAACGGGAATTTCTTCCCGCGCATCACTTAACCAGTGAAATATGGAGATCGAGAGACTATGACAAACATGTGCATGTTTTTCCCCGTGCATTACACTTAGCGGAAGGCTTTGGAAAAAACAAGCATGTCTTCCCCGTGCATCACTTTGCTTGCGAAATATGGAGACCATGAGACTATGGCATAAATGGGCATATCTGTCCCGAGCAACACTTCTCCTCATAGGCTATTTTAAAGACATGTAATATTGAGCTCGAGTGATTATAGCACAAATCGACATGGCTTCCTTTGGCAGCACTTTCCCAGCGATATATTGAGATCGAGAGACCATGGCAAAAACGGACATGTCTTCCTCGGGCATCACTGCCCTATTGAAATATTGATATCGAGAGACTATGGCAAAAATGGGCATGTTTTTACCCGTGTATCACTTCTCCCGCAAGGCTATAGCAAAAACCAGCATTTCTTCCCCGGGAATCACTGCCCCATTGAAATCTTAAGAGCGCGACACTATGACAAGAATTTGCATTTCTTTCCCGCACATCAAATTCCCCGGAATGCTATGGAAAAACTGGGCATTACTTCCCCAATTAAATATTGAGATCGTGAGACTATGGAAAAAACGGGCATGTCTTCTCCGGGCATCGCTGCCCCAGCGAAATATGGATAGCGAGATATTATGTAGTAAATGGGCATGCCTTCCCCGGGCAAAACTTCCCCAGTTTGATAAATAGTAACCGAAACAGGGGATATCTTGGCCATGCCTTCCGCGGGAATTACTTCTCCAGTAAAATATTGAGTTTGAGTGACCATGGTAATAACAGTCATGTCTTCACCGGGCATCGCTTCCCGAGTTTAATAAGTAGAACCCGAAATAGGGGATATCTTGGGCATGCGTTCCTTGTGCATCGCTTTCCCGGGGAAATATTCAGACCGAGAGACTATGGCACAAATTGGCATGTCTTCCCCGGGTATCACTTCATACGGAAGGTTACGGAAAAAACAGGCATTTCTTCCCCGCATATCACTTCCACAGAAAAATATTGAGATCTAGAGACTTTGGCAAAAGCGGGAATGACTTTCCCGGGCATCAATTCCCCCGGACAGCTATTTTAAAGACAGGTAGTATCGAGATATAGAGATTATGGCAAAAATGGGCAAGACTTCCACGGTCAGCACTTCCCCAGTGAAATATTGAAATCAAAAGACCATGACAAAAACGGGCATGTCTTCCCCGGGCATTACATCCAGCGGAAGGCTTTGGCAAAAACGGGCATAACTCTCCCGGGTATCACTCTCCCAGTGAAATATTGAGATCGAGAGACACTGGCATAAACAGGCATGCCTTTCCTGCGCATCGCTTCCCCAGTTTATTAAATAGTAATCAAAACAGAGGATATTTTGGTTATGTCTTCCCCGGGCATTACTTCTCAAGTAAAATATTGATTTTGATTGACCATGGCAAAAACGGGCATGTCTTCACCAATCACTGCGTCTCGAGTTTAATAAATAGTACCCAAAAGTAGGAATATCTTGGGCATGCCTTCCCCAGGCATTACTTTCTCAGTAAAATATTGAGATCGAGATACCATGGCAAAAACAGCACGTCTTCCCCGGGCATCACTTCCGCAGAAAAATTTTGAGATCAAAACATTCTGCCAAAAACAGACATGTCTTCTCCGCGCATCACTTCCCTAGTGACATATGGAGATCGAGAGACAATGGCATAAGTAGGCATGCCTTCGCTGGGCATAAGTTTCCCAGTAAAATATTAAAATTAAGAGACTGTGGAAACAATTGGAATATCTCCCCTGGACATCAATTCCCCCGGAATGCTAAGGGAATATCGGGCATTTCTTTCGCTGCCATCACTTCCCCAGTAAAATATTAAGATCCATAGAATATGGCAAAAGTTCGTTGTTTTCCCTGGGCATCACGGCCCCAGGTACCACATCCCCAGTGAAATACAGGGATCGATAGATTATGCACTAAATGGGCATGACTTCTCCGGCCACAACTTCCACAATTTTATAAATTGTAACCGTAACAGGGTATATCATGGGCATGCTTTCTCCGGGTATTACTTCCCCATTGAAATATTGAGAACTAGAGACCGTGACAAAAGCGGGCATGTCTTCCACTGGCATCACTTCCCCTGTGAAATATTGAGACCGAGAGACCATGCTTAAAAAAAGAAAGTCTTCTCCGGGCATTACTTCCCAAGGATGGCTATTTCAGAAACAGGAATGTCTTCCACCGTGCATCCCTTCCCCTGTGAAATATTGAGATCGAGATACTGTGCCAAAGGCGGGCATATCTTACCGGGGCATCATTTCCCCTGTAAAATATTGAGACCCAGAGACTATGCCAAAAAAAGGCATGTCTTCCCTGGGAATCAACTCCCCAGAAGACCATCGCAAAAAAGGGCATGTCTGCCCCGGTCATCACTTCCCCGGAAGGTTATGTCAAAAACGTGCAAGTCTTCCCCGGGCATCATATCCTGAGTGAAATATTTTGATCCAGAGACCATGAAAAATCGGGCATTTCTTACCCGGGCATCACTTCCCTAGTGAAAGATTGAGATCGAGAAATTATTCCAAAAAGAGGTATGTCTTCCCCGTGCATCACTCTCCCCAAAAGGCTATTTGAAAAACAGGAATGTCTTTCTCGAGCGTCACTTCCACAATAAAATATTGAGATCGAGACATTATTAAAAAATTGGGATGTCTGTTCCAGGCATCACTTCTCTATTGGAATTTTGAAATCGAGTACATCGGGCAATATATAAAATATATAAAATAGCAATGCAGTGATATATTCAGATCAAGAGACTATTTGCAAAAACGTGCATGTCTTCCCCGGAAATCGCTTCCCCTGGCAGGCTATGGGAATTTCTTCACCGGGCATCACTTCCACAGTGAAATATTGAGATCGTGAGACTATGGCAAAAATGGGCATGTCGGCGCCAGGCATGACTTCTTCCGGAAAGCTATACCTAAACGGTTATGTTTTCTCTGGACATCTCTTTCCCAGTGAAAGGTTGAGGTCGTGAGACTATGGAAAAAGGGTCATATTTTGCCTGAGAATTACTTCTCTACTGAAATATTAAAATCCAGACACCATGGCAAAAACTTGCATGTCTTCCCCGGGCATCACTTCTCCCAGAAGGCTTTGGAAAAAACGGGAATTTCTTCCGTGACATCTCCTCCACAGTTAAATATTGAGATCGATAGACCGGAAGGCAATCCTAAGACAGTTGTATCTTCCCCGGGCCTCACTTCCCCCTGAAGACCATAGTACAAACAAGCATGTCTTCCACGGGCATCACATCCCCAGTAAAAGATTGAGATCAAAAGGCTATGTCAAAAACGAGTGTGTCTTCCCCGGTTATAACTGCCCTAGAGAAATATTGAGATCGAGACTCTATCGCAAAAATTGGCATGTCTTTCCTTGCATCACTTCCCTAGTAAAAGATTGAAATCGAGAGACTATGTCGAAAACGAGCATGTCTTCCCCAGTGAAATGCATGCCTTGGTAGAAAAATTAGGATCGAGACGCTGTAGCAAAAACGAGCTTGACTTTCCCCCGCATCACTTACGCAATGAAATATCGATATCGAGAATCTATTGCAAAAGGGCAGGTCTTCCCCGAGCATCACTTCCCCCGAAACGCTATTTCAAAAACGGAAATTTTATCCTGGGCATCAGTTCCCTCGGAAGGCTGTGGCAAAAACGGGCATGTCTTCTTGGGCATCACTTCTGCTGGGAGGCTATGGAAATAACGGGTTTGTCTTCCCCAGGCATCACTTTTCCAGTAAATGATTGAGATCGAAATACCATGCCAAAAAGGGGCATGTCCTCGCCGGTCATCACTTCCCCAGTGTAATATTGAGATCGAGAGAGAATGCCAAAATCGGGGATGTCTTCCCCGGACATCAATTTCCCCGAAAGGCTATGGCAGAAACGGATATATTTTTCCCGGGCATAACTTCCTCTGTAAGGCTATGGAAAAAACGGGCATTTCTTTTTCGGACATCACTTCCAACGTAAAATATTAATATTGAGAGACTATGGCAAAAATGGGCATGTCTGTTTCGGGCTTCACTTCCCCCGAAAGTCTATGGCAAAGATAGGCATGTGTTCTCTCAGCATCACTTCCCCATTAAAATATTGAGATCAAAGGCTATAGCAAAAGTGGTCATGTCTTTCTTGGGAATCACTTTCCCAGTGAAATATTGAGATCGAGAGACCATACCAAAAACGTGCATGTTTGCCACCGGTATAACTTCCCCCCGAAGGCTATGGCAAAAACGCAAATGTCTTCCCCAGGCATCAATTCCCTAGTGTAAGATTGAGATCGAGAGACTATCGCAAAAACTGGCATGTCTTCCCTGGGCATCACTTCCCCCTGAAGGCTATTTCAAAAAGAGGCATTGCTTTCCCTTTCATCACTTCACCCGAAAGGCTTTGGAAAAAACGGACATTTTTTCCCCGGGCATCACTTCCCCATTGAAATATTGAGATCAAGAGTCCAAGAAACCAAGGCAAAAACGGCCATTACTTACCAGAAAATGTCTTCCACAGTAAAATATTGAGATCGAGAGACTATGGCAAAAATGGACATGTCTGCTCTGGGCATCACTTCTTCCGGAAAGCTATACCAAACCGGTTATGTTTTCTCTGGACATCTCTTTCCCAGTAAAAGGTTGAGCTCGTGAGACTATAGAAAAATGGGGCATGTTTTCCTGAGCATTACTTCTCTACTGAAATATTAAAATCCAGAGACCATGGCAAAAACTTGCATGTCTTCCCCGGGCATCACTTCTCCCAGAAGGTTTTGGAAAAAACGGGCATTTCTTCTCCGGGCATCTCTTCCACAGTTAAATATTGAGATCGATGGACCATGTAAAAAACGGGAATGTCTTCTCCGGGCATCACTTTCCCCGAAAGGCTATGGCAAAAATGCACATGTCTACCCCGGGCATCTCTTCCCACGGAAGTTGCAAGAACGGGAATTTCTGCCTCAGGCAGCACTTACCCCATGAAGTATTGAGATAAAAAGACTATGCAAAAATAGGAATGTCTTTAACGGGCATCACTTTCCACGAAAGACTAGGGCAAAAACCGGCATTTATTCCCCGGGCATCACTTCTCCAGTGAAATATTGAGATCGACAGACTATAACAAAAATAGGCATATCTTCCCCGGGCAGTACTTCCCCCGGAAGACTACCGAAAAATCGCATGACCTTCCATGTTGGCCTCAATGTCAAGGTGATCAAGGTCGTTGTTCCCAATTTCACCCGAGCTTTATGTTGCACAAGCGTGTTAAAAAATAACACAAAAATAATCATTTTCTGCATGGTTTTTGAAATTTGACCTCGATTCACCCTTAATTTGACCTCACGAAAATTAAGTCTAACTATTAATTTGGACTTAACGTTTCCCGCTATTCCAGAATCTTGTGTCAAAAATATGGGTTCCCATTTGGAAAAATCAATGTGACCTTCAAAAAACCTTTAAAATTGATCCTAAAGTCAAAACAGATTTTTCAGTGAGATGACCCCCGTATGAGATGGATCGTTTGAGTCGATTCGGATTGATTTGTTCGAGTCAAATAGTTCATTTTTTTTTAATCGTTTGGGTTGTTTCGTTCGTTGGGGTTGATTAGTTTGGGTTGGTTCTTTCGAGATAATTGGTGTTCGTTTGTATTAGTTGGTTTGGGTCGGTTGGTTCGTTTGGTTTAGTTGATTCGTTTTAGAGTGGTTCGTTTAGACGGATTCATTTGTATTGTATCATTCCGTTCGATTCGATAGGGTTCATTCGTTTGAGTAGGTTCTATTGGTTCGTTTCGTTTGTGTTGTATCATTTCGGTTAGTTTGTCTGGGTTCGTTCTTTTGGGTTGGTTCCTTCGGGTTAATTGGTTTGTTTGGGTTGATTCGTTCGTTCGGATTGGATCGTTTGGTTTAATTGGTTTGTTTTGGGGTGATTCGTTCCGGAAGTTTCATTTGTATTGTATCGTTTCGGTCGGTTTTTTGGGCTTATTCGGTTGATTTGATTCGTTTGGCTTGGTATGTTTGTGTTGTATCGTTTCGGTTGGTTCGTTTGGCTTAGTTCGTTCGGGTTAATTGCTTCGTTTGGGCTGGTTCTAACGGGCCGCTTCATTTGTATCGAATCGTTCGTTCAGGTTGGTTTCTTCGAGTTAGTTAATTGGCAACAAACTCCTCATATCTCGACATTGACTAAGTCTTGCGTTTGTCGTGCCCTTATTAGCTGAATGTTAAAAACGTCATGCCTTACTTTACTGGATATTGATATCCTGCTCATATCTTCTCTTTTTTGGCTGAATGTCAATAACAAATGAAATGTTCACCTTAAATGACTTTCAAAAATAACGTGGGTCTTAGGTCATGGCTTCCTTAGAATTTCCTCCTTAGAGCGCAATAACTTTTTTTAGGAAACATTTCTTTCTCTGATTTTCTGATTTTAAAATGTTGGTCTGGATTTGCTACAGTGCCTCAATGTTTAACCCTCTGTATATCGTCAACTGTCACGTTTTTTCTCCAGAATTTTAATTGACACCCTATTATAGCTGATGGAATTTCGTTTAAAAAATGTGATGTTGATAGTTAATAATGTAATAAGATAACTACGCAGGGGCGTAAAACCAAAGATGCGCGTATTTTGAGAGTATCATGTAGAAATACCGTGATAATTGATGTAATTTTTTTAAAATAACGTGATACTTGTAGTAAAAAATGTAACAGAATAACTGCACAGGGGAATACAATCAAAGATGCGCATATTTTAAGAGTTTTAGAATTCAATAAAAAGTTTATGAATTTTGAGAGAAAAACATTGTTATCAATGTTGTTAACGAAATTAACTATATAATGTAGACATACTGTTTTAACTAGTGTAATTTTGTTCTAAATAATGTAATACTTGTAGTTAATAATGTAATAAGATCACTACGCAATGGCGTAAAAATCAAAGATGCGCGTATTTTGAGAGTACTGCAATATTATTTAAGGAATTAACTATATTATGTAAAAATATTGTCATAATTAGTATAATTTCTTTTAAATAACATGATACTCGCAGCAAAAAATCTAACAGAATAACTGCAGGGGTGCACAGAATGCGCAGGGGCATATAATCAATGATGCGCATATTTTAAGAGTTTTAGACTTTAAGAATTTTAAGAGAAAAACATTGTGGTCAATATTGTTAACGAAATTAACTATATAATGTAGACATAATGTTTTAACTGATGTAATTTCATTCAAAATAACGTCATATTCGCAGTACATAATGTAATAAGATAACTACGCAGGGGCATGAAATAAAAAATACTCATATTTTAAGACTACTACAATATTGTTTACAATATTAAATATATTATTTAGATATACTGCTATCGCCGATGCAATTTCGTTTAAATAATGTTATATTCGCAACAAATAATGTAACAAGATAATTAAATACAACTACAAAACTGCGTATGCAAATAAAACCAAGGATGCGCGCGTTTGGGGAGTATTATACAATATTATATATAGAATCAACTATATTATGTAGTAGCCTCATTTTTACCTGACAGTTTATAATAATTTGAATAAAAAGTAACATTATACTTTTACACACGTGCGCCTTTTTTTCTTGATACCTATAATATTTGAACTCGAACTTTAGAAGAAAACTCATAAAGGCATGTGATACTTTGTCGTGTTTTAAATCAAACTTTTGAGGGATAACAAAAAATTTGCTTCTACTAAATAGAAATATTATGCATGCGCACTATTTTGAGGATAGGATCAATTTTCAACTCTCTGCTATCGGGTAATGCAACTATGTTTTTTGTACTATGTACTATGCTTTTATGTACTTTGTAAATAAAACTGTAAGGAATTATAACAGTTAGAATCTCAAAATATAGACACATTAATAAAATTTAGCAAAGTGCTGACATCCATTACCATGTTCACTATCATCTCCTAAATTTTTAAAATAAATTCTTTATTATTTATGGAAAAAACTGGGGGAACCTAACACAGGTAAAATCGATAATTTTTTAAGTACTACGATACTTCGATATTGATACTTTTTCTCAGTATCACCCATCCCTAATATCACTCTTGTGGCATTAGCTTTGATACCGCTCCGCTAAATGCTCCCAAGGAAATCTAGTCAATTGTCGAAAATGAAAAGTATCGCATATACTGGAACATTATATTCTCGACAATTGTTTCTTTTACGCACTCCAGACCTGATTAGTTCTCCTTGACTTCGAGAAACAAACCATGTTTGTTATCGAAATTTCGATACCAGTTGACAAAAGCATCATAGCCAATGAGACAGAAAAGAAAGAGAGGTACATGTAGAATTTAAAGGGAGTTGCGACGGCTATACCCGGAATATTCTGTTAAGCTAATGGTCTTTATCATTGGCGCTCTTAAAGGTGCCAAAATTTTACAAGTTAATAGCCTTAAAAGCATCCCTGGATGTCAACAATATGCTACAACACTTGCGGGAAAAACTCATAAGGCAGTCGTCCTTGGGTCACTCAGTGTCCTCAGGGTGCACGAGAGTTTTATTGATGCCGGCAATAACAGAATCTACCAGCGTCGATCTTTCTTTCGTCTAATTCCCTGAATCCAAGGCGGCACTTTGCCATCTGCATGCACTAACGGCCTAATATCTAAGGTAACTAGGGCAATAAGAAGAATTTACTTTTAGATCAATAACTATGCATTTACTTGATATCTGAAAAATGGTATATCTACTGGTCGATGAATGGTAAAAATGAAGAAATTGTAGAAAACTGAGGAATGTTTTTAAAATACAGAAAATTAGTTTTATTGCCTTATAATACATTCACAGTAAATGCCAGAGATATCTTTTATCTGAAGCTGGATAAAACCGCTGCAAACATTTGAAAGCTACAATTAACCGGCGAACGATATCTCTGAGATGAAATGTGATAACTTTTAGTATACATTAACATTTAAATTTAATAATTTTAAAGCTTGGATTTTAAATTTATAATTTCTAAGTAATCTAAGAATAATATAATCAGAATCTACTTGAGATTATAAACGTTCAAATGGACGATATTTTATTGACAATTTTGTAACCTGAAAACAGTGTTCAATATATATTTAAATTTAAAGAATGAAAAAATTCAGAAATTCAGATACGTTTAATGTAAACACTTACATTAGCTTGAAACCTTAAATTTAAATTACTCTAACTTGTCACATGATTTGTAAGGATTTGATTATGAACTGTTTTAAAGATAGAAACCTCTTTACGGACATTATTTGTTTTTACCATGCTGGTTCCGGATTTTTAAATTTCTGCTCGAAAAAACCAACCATTAAGAAAGCATACTATCGTATCCATTTATTAAACCCACTTTTTACATCTGTCACAATAAAAAAAAAACTTCTAAAATCTATTGGTCAGCGATCTACACTAGGAACTGATAAGACTACGGAATCAGCAATATTGAGTGATGGAAAATTTGCTTCAGAAAACGTTATAATTTTTTCCGCCGCAATTTTTCGCCTTCTATAGCAGTCATTTTGATTTTTGACTGTCTGTTGTCCTCGGGCTCATAGTGAGCAAATGAGACTATCCTATGTTTTCAAATCTAAATCTCCTCAAGTTTTACACATTTTCATATTGCATTTCGCACATTGTACATTATCTTTACAATAAAATACTAAATCACAGACTCCATATGAGTCTTCTTTTTTCGTCTGATCAATCGTTATTTCTTTATTTCCGGAAGCAATTTCAGTAGACTCGATAATAAAAATCTAATCATGAACTGTTAGTTGAACCGACCGTCTGTAAAATAAATAAAAAATTAATATAATTTCTCATTTGGGAAATTTCTTAATTAACAGAAGTGTGATAGATCGAAAATCAACACTTATTTTTGTTTTAAACATAGATTGATTAACTTTATCTACTTTAGGGTATCGACTGAAAATACGTAGATACTTTTGAGACCTAAGTTATATATAGGGCACAATGTTGGATATGGGGAAGGATCTATAAGATCTGCATAGTATAATAATGAGTACATCAATATTTATTACAGAATTCACAGTGTAATATAATGTGTATATTATTAAATACCTGTCTTCATTTAATTCTGTTTTATTTTGCTATACAAGTGCGCCTGCTTCGTCTTATTCGGTGACCAAAGTGTCCACTACATCTTTCGGTAATGAGGTGCCTGCCCAACCTACATTTATTGGTTCTAACAACTTCGTACGGGGCTCTATTGATTATCCTGTGTCTAGATGTGTTTTTTGACAACTAGAATAAAAAAAGAATTTGAGATTACATACAATTTAATTCAACCATGTAAAATTCATGCTAAAATTTTTTTTTAAGATTAATTATCTATGTTTGCTAAATCACAAATTTTAAGTTTTTTAAACTCATTTAATATTCTTAAGCAATTATTATTTGTTTAAAGAATTTTTTTTCTTGTAAATAGTGAAAGTTGTTATATTGCTGGATAAATGATACAGTTAATGAATTTCAAGAATTCTACTTCTTATTTAACTTATTTGGTAATTATTTAAAAAAATTTCAATTGTTTAAACAATTTTTCAATGTTAATCATAAAAAAATTCTTCAAGTAATGACACACTGAACGAATGTTGAAGTAATATTTGGTTGTTTAGAATATTTGAAAAATAACAAAACAATTTGAATTTGTTTAATAAATTCTTTCAATCTTTAAACTGTAAAAAGTTATTATTTTCTGAAATTCATATCACAGTTATTGAATTTTAAGAGAGATATTTTTTGTAAAAGACAGCAATTATATAAAAAATTAATATCAGTATCTCCTTTCATAAAACAGATAGAAAAAAATTTTGTGAAACAAATTGTTATTGTGTAAACAAATCGTTTGTAATTTCTGAAATGAGAAATTACTAAATAATAAGCCTTATTATAAGATGCAAGTGAATTATTACACAGCCACACCAAAAAAATCTTTTACTAGGGGTGGAGGTCAGACAAAAATCAATAAATGTATTTGGGGTCACTGAATCTGAATTTGAGGTCCAAAAACCCTCAGCATGTCAGAGTTCTGATATAACCTCAATAAACTTCATGAATATTTTTATCAAAGCATCTTTTTCCGCGCCTGGAGGTAAGACCACGTTAATTATATGCTTTTGGGTCGCTGAATCCGAATCCAATGTCCAAAGCCCTCCAACACGTTGGGGTTCTGACATAACATCAAAAAACCTCATAAAATTTTTGTTTTCGAGTCCGTGAGTCAGACCATGTTTTTTATATGTTTTCGTGGTTGCTCAATCTGAATCCGAGTTAAAAAAAACCCAATACGTCAGGATTCTGACATAACCTCCAAAAAACCTCTTAAGATTTTTTTTCTAGTCCGGGGGTTAGACCATATTTATTATATGTTTTTGGGGTTGCTGAATCAGATTCCGAGGTCAAAAAACTTCATCTTGGCAGGGTTTCAACATAATCCTCGAAATACCTCGTAATCTAAGCTTTTTTACGCTTTAAGGTATTGACTTTAGCATTAGCGCTACCCGATGTACACCACGAGGAAGTTCCAATATCGTGTTTTGTACATCATATAGTCCTTACAAGGGCTTTTGAAAAGAATTTGAATTTGTCGAATACTTACCAACAATAAATATAAAGGCTAGGATAAATTAATTGTATATATATGGTCTAACCTCCAGATTCGGAAAAAAATGTTATGAGGTTTTTTGAGGTTATGTTAGAACCCTGACGTTCTGGGGGTTTTGGTTTCTGGTATTCGGACTCAATGACCCCAAAGAGCAGATAATAAACATGGTCTGAGCCGCATAATCTAAAAAAAAATGTTATAAGGTTTTTCGAGATTATGTGAGAACCCTGGGGTTTTTGAACCTCAGATTTATGTTCAGCGATCCCAAATACATATATTAAATATAGTCTGACCTCCAGACCCAAAAAAAGATTTTTTTGTGTAGATGTGTTATTAATTATTACAATTTTTAAAGAAATGTATTCTACACTAAGTATTACTTTAAGAATTCATTAACTGTGTTGTTTATTCCAAAAAATACATAAAATTAAATATTTACAGAAGAAAATGTTGTTTAAGCTAATAAAAATTGTTTTATTGATGAAAAACTATCTTTAAGAAGAAATATTATTCTTCAAATTCATTAACTATATTATGCTTCCCAGTAGTTTTTTTTTATAGCGACAGCTACCAACTCTCTTTCGTAGGCGCTGCGTAGAATACTTGGGGCTCCAAAGATACAAGAAATTTCTCCAATTGTTCTGCTACATTAGCAGCGTGCTTTGATTTTAATGGCCTCAGATGCAAAAATGTTGCAACGCGATCTTGATAGTTCATCAGCCAATAGAACTCAACATCTTGACAAGATTGAAAGTCTAAAAAATCCACTTGACTACGAATATAAAATGCGTCTAAAACTATAAGCTTTACAATCACACGTTTCCTGGGAACATGTTTTTTGCTGTTACAAGCTAGGTAACATGTGATAAATACCTCACAAGCATCTCTTTGGATTAGCCACTTATTTTTCATATAATACAGCATTTTTTCGTGTCCTCCATGTCGTATTTGACGTGCGCTTCAAGTAAATTCAGAAAAAAATCTTCACTTGAAGGCACATAAATAAACTGATCAGTGGCATCTTTTCACTTCAAAATTACATGAAACTCACTATCGATTTGAAAGAGTTTGTAAAATTTTGAATGGTGGTAATCAGATGAATTCTTCTTTACACCCACTGATTTACTTTCAAGCAATATTTCTTTCATACATTTTAACTACGATTTATCCCACATCGCTCTATTCTTTTTTTGTTGAAGAAATTTTTTTAATTTATCCTTGAATTTTGTTCAGTTAACTGTACTTTCTTCCTTTTTGACAAATTTTTATTTTCGAATTACTGAAATACATACAACTGTCAATTGGGTACTGAGACTTACAAGATATTAATGATGTGAGTCGACTCAGTTTTGAATAAAGAATAAGGTTAAATGTTGGGGGTAGTCTAGACTCTTTTAACAGACAGAACAAGGAACAACAAAGATATCCAGAGTCTAATTAAACTGCAGCCTGAATGTTTTTTTAACTTCTAAATTATATTCCTAACCTCAGTGACCCAGGCTTTTTCAATTGAATTTTCTATCACATTGTGTTCTATATCGCAGTTGTGGTGCTCTATTGCATTATCTCCTAATAATTTACAGATTTTCATGAAAATCTCAGAAGAAAAGAATTCTAAAAATATGAGACAACATGTGTTTTGGAGGCAGATTTTTGTTTGACTGTTAATGACGTATTTTACGATTAAAGCGAAAACAACCCATTCTATCCAAAAGTGATGAATAACGCATCAACTGAACAAGAAGATTGGAGGCGCTAGACAGAATGCGCCCAATGTTTAGTTTTTTAATGACCTCATAACATATGGTAGATAAAAGCACTTAGGGATACGAAGAACTTTTTCGCTGCAGGACCAGATGGTCTTCAGAACTTCTGGTAGGAGAAGTTTCCTTCTTCACACCAACATCTGGCCTGCATATTCACATCATACTTAAAGTGCGAAAGTTCCATTCCGTAGTAGCTAGTGTTAGGACGCACTATACTCCTACCGAAAAAAGGCAACTTTCCCAACCCAGAGAATAACAGACCAATAACTTGTTTGAGCATACCGTATAAGATTCTTACAGCTGTCCTGAACAACAGAATTGTTCGAAGAATTCAGCTTGTGTAAAGAGAGATGTACGAACAACGTGACTCCAAAAAAGGTATAGCAGGATGCCGAGAGAACCTGCTAGTTGAAAGGATCGTCTGCAAAGACGCACTAACCCATCTGCGCATTCTGTGCGACTCAAACTTTCATAGACTTATCATTTGTCTGTTGGAAAGCTTGCATGTTCATCCACACATAGTGAGATGCATAGAGAGATTGATTCTCCTTTGGAAAACGAAATTAACCATCTCATCAGGAAAATATCAAGTGACACTATGAGCGACACTATGAGCTGCCGGTTTTGTTTCATCATACTTCTGCCTCTATCTCTCGCACTACGAAATTCGCGAGCATAAAGTCAATCATGCATTTTATGTGGATGACCTAAAGATTTATGCTTCTAGTAAACACAAATTCAGTTTGCTTTAAATATCGTCAAGCAGTAAACAGAAGATATTGGTATGGACATTGGATTGGACAAGTGTACTAAAATTCATCTGAGGAAAGGAAAGATTATGAGTGTTTCCTAGTACCCTGAGCTTGTGAATATAATTGTTATTAGACGTCTTCACACTGGAAAGACCCATGAATTCCTGGTCGTGCAACTTCTTAATCTCCAGTGTATTCAAAGTCAAATTATTCGACGTGCAGCTTACATCGTTGTAAATGCAGTAATCCTCTCATAAAAATGCTCAGGAAACACGACATGGCATAAATTGTAACGTCAGAATTGAGGAAAGTGCATTACTTCATCCAGATGCTTCTTGTTTAAAAGCCGAAGTGAAGAAAGCCGACTGCAATATAAATTCCAAAGAGAGGGATCAGGAGAAGAGGTATCAAGACCTCAAAAGGGTGCTGCAATGACTGTATCCAAAATGTTCGGTTAAAGTAGTGTTATTAAAGCAGTGAAACAGTGATACTCTACTACTGTGCTCGTTATGGGGCTGGCAGTTGTGGGGACCAAACCCGATTGAATTCCGTTCCGGTTTTGTTTGGTCATGTCGGAGTGACTGCCGCAAGTCCCGCGCCGCTCCTTTTACTTCTACTTTCAGCACGGTGTCAATTCTCGGATGAACTATATCAGGGGACCCTATATAAGAGTTTTACTACATATATATATATATATATATATATATATATATATATATATATATATATATATATGTGCGCGCGCGCGTGTGCGTGTGTGTGTGTGTGTGTCGCGCGCTG
>JAAAKG020002960.1:0-21676 GCA_010014905.2 Druon quercuslanigerum | reverse complement strand
GCTCAGGGATCGAACCCCGGACCTCTGAGGTGAAGTCCGAGCGTCTAACCACTGAGCCACCGAGGCTCTTTCTTTATTTGTTTTTATCTTTTTTATTCAGTTGGAATGAAAACAAAATTTCCTTTAAAAAATATTTAATTATTCATGTTTTTGGTTGAGAATTGTTATTATTTTCTTCAAAATTATTTTCCTAATTAGAATTTTGTGTTTTATAACAGAAGATTCATCATTTAAATGAAAATTTATCTCTTGGGCTGTAAATTAAAATATTTTGTTTCAAATTTGAATTTACTGCCAAAGAGATGAATTTTCATTTAAATGATGAATCTAATACTGAAAAAAAAACAAAATTTTAATTAAGAAAATAATTTTAATCAAAAAAATAACAATTCTCTACCAAAAAGACGAATTTAAGAATGAATTTTTTTACAAAAAAGAAGAATTTCCAAGGAAAGACATGTATTTTCAACTGAAAAATAAAAATTTTAAGCAAAAAATCAAACAGTTTAATTTTTAGTTCGAAAAATTGATATAGATACATTTTTAATTAAAAAAATGAATGTTTAACAAAGTGGTTCAGGTTTAACATAAAGGATGAATTCTAAATAAAAACTGTGATAGTTACTATTTTAACCAAAAGATTTTCAAATTAAAATAAATGAATTCTTAACCAAAATTGGAATATTAAACTATTTAAATAAAAAAATTAAGTTTTATCGCAAAAATATGAATTTTCAAGAGAATTCATACTTTGACCAAAATAGAATTTATTTTTAAATCAAGAAACTTTTAATTCAACCAGAAAACTGATTTTAAAATTAATGTATTGACTTTTCAATCGAGAAATAAACTTCATTTAAAGAAGATGAAAATATCAAACATTTAGGAAATTTCAAGCCAAAAGCCTAATTTTCCACAATTTTTAACACACACAAAAATAGTACCATATATAACAAAAAAGATGTTTTTTAATCAATAGTAGTTGGATTGTTAACGAGAGATGAATTTCTAAATAAAATGTAAAATTAAATTAGTTTTTTTTTGTAAAATCGCCTTTTTCAATAAAAAATAAAAACCTATTTTCCCCATTTTTAAAAATGTCACTATGTAAGATTACACTCTAAATTTTAAGCAGTCACAAGTAAATCATTCGAAGTCAAGTTTGACTTTAAAGTTCAATTTTTTACCGAAAACCTAAATTATCAGCAAAACCTAAAAATCTGGAAGCAAAAAGTTGTAATTTGCGAATAAAAATTATTTTTTTAACACCAGAAAACACGTATTTTCAACAAGATAGTGAAATTTTCAAACAAAAGGAGGAACCAGCAACTAAAATTATTAATTTAAAAAAAATGAATTCTCAAAAATATAGTTCAATCAACAAACTTAATTTTCCAACATATTTTGAATAATCTAAACTGTAACTTTTATTGATTAAATCATTCAATATTAATGAAGTAATCAGTTACTATCACTAATTAAATAATTAATTTTTATTGATCTTCAATTAATTAGAAAAAGGGGAAATTGTGGAGTTTAATATTTTATGAATTAGAAGAAGGATCAATTTGTATTTTGAATTTTTTTTTTTTAAATTAAAGAAATTTAAATGTACCTAAAATCAAATTTAAGATCCCAAAAGGGAGGTAATTTGGGTTAAAATTTGTATTGAAATGGAAGAGACTCTTTGTTTATTTTTATCATTTTTAATTTTTTTTAATTTTAATTTTAATTTTAGTTTTTATTATTATTTTAATTTTTAATTTCTAACTGAATTGAAAGAGGAACATGATTTATGGTCAACATTTTTATGAATCTGAATTGAAAAAAAGGATTAATTTTAATTCAGAGCATTGGAAATGATAGCGTGGATTAATTTTAACTTGAAATCTTTTAACTTTTTAATTTATAAAGTTAAAAATTTGTACAGTTTAATGGCGTTTAACTTTAAAGATTATACTTGCGAATTATGTTTTTAAGCCGTTTTTGTCAAGTTTAAAATTCAAAAAATTTTCACTCAGAGTGCTTCAATTTGCAGTTCCATTTGGATTACTTCAATCGAAAAAATTTTTAGTTTTAAGAGTTCGAAATTTTGTATTTCAGTGACACATGAAAAATTGTTGCTACCCTCGAAAAGAACGGAAATTTTTTTCCCAGATTAAAATGACCACCTTGTTATTATATTTTATTGCTAAAAGTGTTTAAAGGCTTTCAATTTGTAATTCTTTTAATTCTTTTTTAAAATTTTCTTTTTTAAACTTAAAAAGCCCCACTAAGCTCTTGAAAATTTAACTTGAAGTTTCTTTAAAAATTCGATTCCACCTAGATAAATAAGATATTAAATCTTCTCACTAGTTCCTCTCAAGGAATCGATTCTGATAAAGTTCTACAAAGGCTGCGATTGATATTGATGATTCGACTTATTTTTCATTTCAGGTGCACTGGGTGCAACAGCAACATGAAAAGAAGCGCAAGAAGCGAGACTTTGGAGGCAATTCGTACCCGTTCGCAGAATTTCCTCATTTCTCGGACGAATTTGCAAGCCGGCCGAGGCCGTCAATTATCCATCGGCAGAGAAATCGAGGAATACCTTTTCAAAACTTGTTCAACGACCCGCTCTTCAAAGAGCAATGGTACCTGGTAAGCGAACAAGCTTTCAAACGAAATCTCATAATCCTAGTTATTTCCACATTCGCTCTCAAATTCGAGCTTTAATATTCAAGTTGTAGTCATTTGCAAGTGAAACTCATGGCATTAGTAGTCTAGCTGCAAAAAACGACCCAGTAGCTTGATAATATGTATCTGTATTCTATTAATTCAATTTTAGATTTAAGAAATACTGAATCCATGATTTAAGAGAGAGAATGGAAAAAAATCAATTCGAATTTCGCGCCATTTCGACAAGGGTATACTACTAATGATGTCACGTGATTTTGACGTCATTGTGGCGCGAACTTTAAATCAAAAGATTTTTTTATTACCTAGGGTATTAGTAGTCTAGCTGCAAACAAACGACCCAGTAGCTTCATACTATATGCCTGTATTCTATAATTCGATTTTAGATTTGAAAATACTGAATCCAAGATTCAAGAGAGAGTATCGAACAAATTCAATTCGAATTTCGCGCCATTTCGACAAGGGTATACTACTAATAAGGTCACGTGATTTTCACGTCATTGTGGCGCGAACTTTAAATCAAAAGATTTTTCATTACCTGGGGTATTAGTAGTCTAGCTAATCCTAAACGATTTATTATTTAGTTACTATATGCGTATCGACGGGGGAGTTCTATGAAAATTGAAATTTAAGAAATAAAAAATGGCTTTTTCTTTACTAATTAGTAATAAAATCGGAAGATTTCTTGAAAAATAAAGTAAAAGAGTAAGTCATTCAGTTTGAAAAGAAAAAATGTAATATATTAATTAATGTTCGCTTTTTATTGCGCAGTTTTTAATTTTAAAAACATAACATTATTGTCTACTGAAAAAAATCAAATTACTTTTTTCGATAACTTACTCTATTTTTCATCGAATAAATATAACTTTTAACTTATAAAGATAAACTTTAAACAAAAAATGAATTAGTTCAATTTTCAACCAAAAGTGAGTTTTCAAAGAAAAAATTAAGTTTCTAATAGAAATACAAATGTTTAACAAAATACATTAATTTTCAATTTAATGTTTAAAGCATTAAATGAAAAAAGGTAAATTCTTTGCTAAAAGAAAAAGACTTTTTAACAAAATTGTGAAACCAAAAATGGAAAAATAGATTTTCCAACAATATAGTTAAATTTGCAATAAAAAAAAGAACATGCTAATAAAAAAACTTGTTCTACCAAGAATGGAACAGTTAAATTTTCTGTTAAAAAAATAAATTCTCAACCAAAAAAGTGGACTTTTTATGGAACCAATAAAAAAAGATTCCAATAGAACTAATAAATTTTCAACCGAAAAATTACTTTTTAACTTTAAATTTAAAAAAGATTAATTTTTAACGCAAAATTGAGCAGTTGATTTTCCCACCAAACAAGATTTTAAATATTTTAATATCAAATAAAAAATAGTTGAAAAAAAACAAAAGTACGAACTTTAAATAAAATAATTCATTTTTAAGAAATTAATTTGCAAATAAAAATTTGATACCAAAAATGAATAAAGTGAATTTTCAGTAAAATATTTTAAAGTCAAAAAAAGAAGGTTTGAACAAAGCCTTTGCATTTTCAATTAAAAAAAAATTCAACCAAAAAGATGTATTTTTAAACAAGAAGAATACTTGTCTAAAAAAAGTCAATTTTCAAGAAAAGAAAAAGAAATTTTTATAAACTTCTTCAGTTTGCAACCCAATGTTATTTTTCAACCAAACAGATAAATTATTAAATATCATGAATAATTTTAATCCAAATGCTTTATTTTTAAACTAAAAGATGTAAGTTTTTAACAACAAAAAAACATTTAAATTTTCAGTTAATCAATTGAATCAATTGAATCAAGTAAAAAATTGAATGCAAGGTTTAAGAGGGAGGATAGAAAAATTTTAATTCGAATTTCGCGCCATTTCGACCAAGGTTATGTATATTTATGCTACCAATGACGTCATGTGATTTTGACGTCATTGTGACGCGAAATTTAAATTAAACTATTTTTTTAGTTTACTTGAACATTTTTGAATTATTTAAAATTAAAAATTCTTTTAAAAATTTAATTAATATTGATTTTTTCTAGATTTTTTGGTGATTTTGATGATCAAAAGTAAAAAAATTTTAAATTCTTAATCTTCGACGTCGCAAAAATATAAAATTCTAATTTATTTAATCAGAATTTTTAATTTTAAATTTTCATAATTAAAAAGTCTTTAATTTTAAAGATTTACAATTCAAAGTTCAACTATTGTGCGCAGTCTAAATTGAAAATTCTTGAACATTGAAAATATATAAATTAAAACTATTGAATTTTCGAGATTTATATTCTAAAGGTAAGTAATTTTAAACGGTTTTTGTTAAAAATATGTAATTTTGAACGTTTTTTGGAATTTTCAGTTTAATTTCGGGATTTACAATGGGAATTTCTTTAATTTGTAACATTTTAATTAATTAAATAATTTTTATGTTCATATTCTCGTAATTTTTTAATAAATAATTTACGTTCATCTAGTCGAATTAGTTCGTAAGCCACAAGGACAGTAATTTGACAATATTGACCAAAAGTTGAAATAAATATTTAAAACCATTAAAATTTAAAACAATTGTAAACTTACAAACAAGTCATGTTAGATTCAACGAAATATTTTTTTCTAATTATATTTTATCCAAAAACATTGTTTCAACTACAATTTAAAATATGCATTATGATTTTGTTTTAGTAGATATATTATTTCCAATATATATGCAAAAAACATTTTAGCCCTTTTTATTGTTTAAAAATATACCAGTAAAAAAATTCGTTCATTTGAAGTTCAGAACTTTAAGCACATACTAGATTAGCGATTTGTTTCCTCATACGAAAAAAATAAATGATAATTCAGGTGTCTCGGGGGATAAAAAAAATTTGAATTTGAATTTCGCGCCATTTTGACGTGATTTATGTCGCGAAATTTGAATTATAAGATTTTTTCAATTACTTCAACATTTTTATATGATTCTGAAATATTAAAAAAAAATAGCTCTAATTAAATTGGAATTTTTTTCTTAATTTTCGCTTATAATTTAAATTTGTTGCGTGTTATTTTCTCACTCAATTTCAAATTTGAGCTTTAATGTTGAAGTTACGATCGTTTGCATGTGGAACTCACGGCATTAGTAGCCTTGCTAATACCAAACGATCCAGTACCTTAATACTATATGCCTGTATTCTATTAATTCAATTTTAGATTTAAAAATACTGAATCCATGATTTAGGAGAGAGGATGAAAAAAATTCAATTCGAATTTCGCGCCATTTCGACAAAGGTAAGAGGTTAATGACGTCACACTATTTTGATGTGATTTATGGCGCGAAATTTGAATTATACGATTTTTTCAATTACTTTTCTAAATGATTCTGAAATATTTTTTTTTAAAATGCCTCTAATTAAAATGGAATTTTTTCCTTATTCTCGCTTATTAATTAACTTTTTTACATGTTGAATGAACTTGCTTTCAAACGAGATCTCATAATCATTTTCTCACTCATTCTCAAATTCGAGCTTTAATGTTAAAGTTACGATCGTTTGCATGTGGAACTCACGGCATTAGTAGTCTAGCTAATACCAAACGATCCAGTAATTTACTAGGTGCATGTCTATTATACCGAGTACATCATCTGACTTGAGAGTAGACGAGGGTTGAGTGCGCTATTTGGATTCTACTTGATAGCATAATGTTTATCACAATCTCTCATGTTGCAAATTCCAAAAACGAAGAGGATTTAAAATTTCTAATTTAATTTTTAGTCGTAGGATATATTCAATATTGTTTAAAAATCTAAAAAATATATTTATGTAAATTATTTGAACCCCCTGAATAAACATTCTGAAGCTTAAAACTGCCCCAATCTCGATATTGCCAAACGAAATTAATTAAACATTATTATTTCATTAAAAATATATTTCTTTATTCATACTAAATAGAAAATTTATTAAATCTAGAAACTTAGATATAAAAATTAGGTATCAAATCACCAAATACCAGCATTCTTAGTTACCATAGGAAAAATTATTAAATTTGGTTTTCCAAGTTTTTTTTTTTTGAAAACTGATACTTCTAGATAGAAATGTATAAACCATAAAAAGTGTATTATCTTTTGAAAAAGGAATCCAATTTTCGCAATCTTCAATATGAAGAGGTGATTCAATCTGATCAGCTCTTTATGCTTGGGATTAGGGGTTGGAGGGATTTCGAATCGTAAGAAGTCACGGGTTTAATACATTTCTATAATTAAATTAAATTATGTTTCATCTCTTGATTTTACAAATTTATTTATATAAATAAATTAAATTTCTCTTATTTTATATTAATTAATAGATTCCCTAATGCTCTAATCTACTTGTGATTTTATCCTGGTAAAAAAGTGAGAAAAAAAGTTTTTTAAAGTCAAAGAATTTCTAGTAATTTTGAATTATTTTTTTGAGTTTTGATTCCGTAACTGTTTAATTTTAAAAAAATGAAGTCTAAAATGGCCTTCATTTCAGTTTCCTTTTATGAGTAAAAATAAAAAAGATGGATGAATTAATATAATATATCCTACAAAATTAAAAGAATAATCTTAAACGATTAAATTTAACAATCCTAATTAAAAAAATTTAAATTTTTTGAATTGGATGAAAATTAGAAATGTTATAGCATTTTCAAAATGTTAAAAAAGTAGCAAAAATATTGTTCCAACTGATTAAGCATTCTAATAGTAATTTGTCTGTATATAGATATTAAATATATTTAAAAAATAAACCCATCAAATTCTTCGATTAAACTAAAATTTCAACAAGAATTAGGAGATTTAAAACTAATCTTAATAATATTTTTCGATTGAACACAATTTTAGTTAGTACATTTAAAACTTTCTAAAAAGCTACCAAAATGCAGCCTTTAACAGTTTGGTAAATTTAAACGCAGTTTTTACTAGATGTTAACTTAGTTTTAAATATTTTGTCTTTAAATATACATTCCATATAATATTTAATAAATTTAAATATTTATCGAAATTTAAACAAGTTTCATTTTCTTATATTTTCTTAAATAAAGTAACTTAAAGTTTTATTTGAGACCAAAATAAAGTCGAAAAATGGTATTTTTTTTACCAAATATTAAAATTAAAAGAAATTGTATTGACTATTATATTAAATTTACAAAAGTAAAAAAATTTCAAACATATGCTCCTAACTAGAATTAATAATTTTATTAATGCTTAGAACTCTCAATATTTAAAAAAATTGTAAAATATAAATCCAAAAACGACAACACGCTCGGATTTCAAAAATTTCAAGTCAATAGAAAAAATTAATGAATTTCAAGAAATTTTTTTAAAACAATTTTAGAACTCTTAATATGTAAAAATTTGTTTTTATGAATTTTATAGTTTTATGATTTTAATATTAGAAAATAAAACCCCAGTTATGTAAATTAAATTTATATCTATATAATTTAAATTAATTTTAAAAGTTATTTAAATAAAACCAAATATTAAAATCTTCAGTTAAAAAAACTAATTTTCAACCAAAGAAAAAACCAATTTTCAACATAATAGTAGAATCCTTAACTAATCCCTATTCATTTTAATCTAAAATTTGTATTTTAACTAAAAAGGCAAATTTTCGTTTTAAAAAGATCAATTGTCGACCAAAACTGGAATAGTTAAATTTTTGTTTGAAAAGTTAATGTTTAATTAAAAAAAGTTTTCAACAATATAATTATATTTTCAACCAAAGAGTTGAATCTTTCACCAGAAGTATTAATCTTCACAAAAAATGAAATAGATACATTTTAAAGATTAATTTAAAAAAAAATCAAATATTTTACGAAAATAGTTAAGTTTTCCAAAAAAAAGATAAATTTATAACTGAAATGATGAATCCTGAACGAAAAAATCGATTTTTAACAAAGCAGTTCAAAATTCAACCAAGTAGTGACATTTTCAGCTAAAAAAGAGAAATTTTCGAACCAAAAATGAAATCTTTAATATTTCTACCAAAAAAAATAATTGGAAATGAAGAGCTGTTGAATTCGATAATAAAAGACGAATTTTCAACCAAATAGCAAACATTGGAATTTTCAACCAAGAAAGATTTTTTAGACAGTAAGGAAAAAAAAATTACAACCTAATTGTTTAATTTTTTACAAAATAGTAGAATTTACAACTAGTGTTGAGTTTTGTACAAAAATTGATAAATTTTCTACGCGTTTAACAAAAATTACAGCAAAGAAGTTAAATGTTCAGTAAAATAATTAAATCTTCAACCCAACAATTTGCATTTTTATCCAAAATAGAGAACATTTTTAGTCAAAGAGAGAAATTTTCAACAAACGAGTTAAATTTTTAACCAAAAATCATTTTTCTGTCATGAATAAAAATATTAACTTCATTTTTTACCAAATAGTTTAATTTTGAACCCAAAAAGACAAATTTTTAACAAGAAAGGATTAATTTTTAAACAAAATTATAATAGCAGACTATTAAGCCAAAAAAAATGAGGCGAAAAAAATAGTTTGATTTTCTTGTTATTCTCTAATAAATTATTCAGTTCGCATTCAAATGGAAAAAACGACAAAAAGGGGATAATAGTTTAAATAATCATTAAAGTTCATTTTTAATATTTTTTAAATATTAGATTAAAAAACTAAACATTTTATTTAGAAAATAATGTCAGTAAACGGCTGTGCTCGAGAGTTTCGATTTTTCCGCAGTTTTCCACTTCCCTGACCAAATGTTCAGACTAATACAAGCACATTTTTACACGAGAAAATCTTCATCTTTATGCATTTTAAAACAGTTTTATATTTTTAGTATTAGAAAATAAAACCCCATTGACCTGAACGCACGCTTTGAGCGCTTGCATTTGGTTTAAAATTTATTTTTAAACAGAAATTGCATGAATAATTTAAATTAAATTTATATCCATATAAGGATCTTTTATTTATTACTACTATTTAAATTAAGTTTTACGGTTATTTTAAAACAAAAATCGAATAGTTCAATCTTCAAATAAAAAACTAATTTTCAACCAAATAAAAAACCATTTTTCAACATAATAGTAGAATCCTTAATTAACACCAATTAATTTTAATCTGAAAGTTGCATTTTATCCGAAAAGATGAAGCTTCGTCAACAAATTTCAAACCAAACAGAGAAATTTTCGTTTTAAAAAGATCGATTGTCTGCAAAAACGGAATAGTTAAATTTGTATTTCAAAATTTAATGTCGAATTAAAAAAATGAATTTTTGAACCAAAAAGTTGAAATATTTGTTGAATATTTCACCAGAAGTACATTTTTAAGCAAAAAGATTAATTTAAAAAAAATCAAATATTTTAGTAAAATAGTTCAGTTTTCAAAAAAAAAAAGATAAATTTATATATTAAATAATGAATCCTGAATCAAAAAATCGATTTTTAAAGAAAGCAGTCTACAATTCAGCTAACTAACTAATTTTGTACGAAAAATGGAATATTTGCTGTTTCTACCAAAAAATTTAATTTGAAATAAAAAAATTGTTTAATTCGATAAAAAAACGAATTTTGAACAAAATAGTTGAATCTCCAACCAAAACAGATTAATTTTTAAGCAAAATTAGAATTTTAAACCAAGACAGATTTTTTAGACAATAAGGAAAAAAAATTCAACCTAATTGTTTAATTTTCTACAAAATAGTAGAATTTTCTACCAGTGTTGAGTTTTGTACCAAAATTAATTTTTCTATTCATTTAACAACAATTGCAGCAAAGAAGTTGAATCCAAAAAAGATAAAATTGCTAGCCAAAGAGAGGAATTTCGAACAAACGAGTTAAATTTTTAAACAAGAATCATTTTTCAGTCAAGAAAAAAAATTTAACCAAGTTATTGAATTTTCAACTAAAAACTTCATTTTTGACCAAATAGTTTAATTTTAAACCCAAAAAAGACGAATTTTTAACAAGAAAGGATTAATTTTTAAAGAAAAAATGTTATAGCAGATTATTAAACCAAAAAAAGAATTAAGCGAAAAAAACAGTTTGATTTTCTTGTTAGTCTCTATTAAATTATTCAGTTCGTATTTAAATGGAAAACCGACAAAAAGGGGAAATGAAGCAAATAGGCAAAAAAAATGGTAAGTCTGCTTAAATAAAAAACAATTTTTTAAATGTACTCTACAGTCAAGAAATTTTTTTATCTGCTCAAAAGAATACAGCACGTGATAAGTTTAAAAAAAATTCTGGATTTTCTAAAATTTTGTACATCAACTTCAACTTTTAGCAGGACCTAGGAAAATTGTGGAAAACATCTGAAAGTTATACGACATAGAGCCTGAAATTTTATCATTAATTTAAGCCAAAGAAACTTAAAAAATCTTCATCGGTTTCCGAGATACGATTAAAAATGTTCAATCGTATCTGAGTTGAGTTTTAGTCGACAATCACGGTTCTCGGCCGGTCTGCTGCTCGCCTCCTTCATTGAGGCAGGACCGAATAGGCCACGCACAGAAGTGGTGCTTGATTGAGGCTGTCGTATACTTTTTATTCTGCTCATCAGTAATTTTTATTTTAAATTATTGCAAATTTTTTAAATGATTCATGGTTTTTAATTATTTACAATTATTTCAATTCAGAATTATCCCCATATTAAAGAATAAAAAAATTATGAACGGTGTTTCTTATTTCTTAAAATTTTTATCAACTAGAATATTAATAAAAATTTAGATATGTTGTTACGGGAGTAAACTATTTTTCAAACGAATTTAACAACTAAATTCTAAATAATTTTTTATATGAAAAACACTCAAAAATATTAAAAGTGAACAATAATGGCATTTCTAAAATAAATTCTAATAAGTAGTTTATTATTTTCCTTTACACAAACATTTTTCTTACACAAAAAAACTGGCTCATTATTTAATTTTTCGATTATCAAAATTACAATTAAGCGTCACCTCTGGGCGTGGCCTATACGGTCCTGCCTCAACATAGGAGGCGAGCAGCAGACCGGCCGAGAACCGTGATCGTCGATTAAAACTCAACTCAGATACGATTGAACATTTTTAATCGTATCTCGGGAACCGATGAAGATTTTTCAGGTTTCTTTGGCTCAAATTAAAGATAAAATTTTAGGCTCTATGTCGTATAATTTTCAGATTATTTGCCAGAATTTTCCTAGGTCATAGTAAAAGTTGAAGTCGACGTACAAAATTTTAGAAAATCTAAAATTTTTCTTTAAAACTTATCACGTGCTGTATTCTCTTCAGCAGATCAAAAAAATATATGTTTGACATTACTAGACGTGGAATTGCATAGGCTTTCCAACAGTTTTTTTTTAAATGGATATCATAATTTCCGACAGTACTGTATATATAGAGACTAATGGACACTAGTTTAAATAATCATTAAAGTTCATTTTTAATACTTTTAAAATATTAGATTAAAAAACTAAACATTTTATTTAGAAAATAATGTCAGTATCCGGCTGTGCTCAAGAGTTTCGGTTTTACGCAGTTTTCCACTCTCCTGACCAAATGTTCAGACTAATACGAGAATACGAGTACTTTTTTACACAAGAAAATCTTCGTCTTTATGCAATTATTTCTTTTAATTAGGAACATACCATTAAAGTGAGAAACCGAAAAAGGGAACATTTTTTCAACTTAGGTCCTTATTAGTCATAAACTGAAAGGCACAATGTTCTTTTTCATTGAAGGTTTACATTACTTTTGTCGCTGTTAACTCTCCCCAGTCGATATCTACCCCAGGATGTGAGATACTTTTCGCCTTTGTACAATTGTGGTCGACCGCATGCATCGCTGAAAGAGACAATGGACCGCATTGTACGATACTACAATGTGCCCCAGCTGCGTGCTTTTTTCTCTTTCTTATCCTCTCCTTTTTTTTATCTTCAATATTTTTTTTACCCCTTTTTACGAGTCGTGAAAACTGAGGTGGAAATAGGCAAAGGAGAATGATAGGAGAATGAGAGATGAGTCCTTTGAAAAGTTGAGGTCGGGAAAATAAAAGGAGGAAAGAGGAAGAGGAAGGTGAGGAAATTTTATTGGAAAGGGTCAAATCGAATTTTCTGCTACGAGAGAGATTTTCAAACCGCATTTTTGAATTGAGATCGTGATTTAAATTCGGGATATTAAAAAGGGTCTGGGGACCTTCCTCAATTTAAAATTTAAAGTTGGTTCCGAAACCTGAATTTGTGACGGCTTGAAAACTTCAAAATTCTTATTTTTCAGAAATACCAATTGGGAAAATTCTTATTTGAATTTCAGAATGCGATTCAATAAAGTAAAATGTAAAATAATTCTTCAAAATATCGTTGAAATAAAAAATTGATAAGAAATCCTATCTAAAAAAGGGATATTCCTAAAAGAAAACTCTTTAATATTACATTTTGAAAATTAAATTTTCAAATAATTCCCTTTGATTAAGAAAAATTATGTAAAACCTTTTGCGAATTGAAAATAGCATTTTTTTAAAAAGAATTTTAATATAAAATCATTAAATTTAGAAAAAGACTTAAAGTTAAATATAATTTTAGTTTGCTTAAGTTTTATTTGCGATTTTAGATTATGTTAGCATTCATATTGTTAATCATAAATTAGTATATTTCAAAGGTGCTTTACAACAATAATTGATATTTAAAAAAAAACATTATAATTGAAGCAATATTTGCCATTTTTAACTGTTTCGTGGTATATTAACATTTTTTACACGTATTTGGTTTCTTTTACCAAAAGCTATTATATTTAATTTTTTCATAATTTTTAAACAATTTAAAGTTACTTCAGCATAATATATTATACGTTAGTGATATTTACAAAATTTCATAATTTGAACGCTATATAGAATCTTCTAAATTTTTTTGATTATGTTAGTATTTTTCGTTATAAATGGGTATTTTTTATTCAAAAAAGAAAAAATTTCAAAGAATATTCACAAATTTTGAGATTTTTTTTATTATCTTAGGGTTTACGAAAAAATGTGGTATTTTAAAATAAAAACAATTATAATTTGAACACGTGTTAGAATCTTTTAAAAATGTTAGATTATGTTAGAATTTTTAGTTACAAATTTTTATTTTTTAAATAAAAAATACTCAATTTTAATGAAGATTACAATTTTTGACAATTTTGGGTTATCTTAGCGTTCCACACCAAAAATTAGTATTTTTTCTTTAAAGTAATCAAGTTTAATAGCTTCAACGATTTCTAATTTTGTTAGTGTTTTTTTCAGAAACTGAAATTTTTATTTTAAAAAATCGTCACATTTCAACGTAAAATATTATTTTTTTGCCAAAAAAAGAAGACATTTTTTAACCAAAAAGATTTTTTATAAAAAAATATGAATTTTTAACAATTTTATATAAATTCTCAAATAAACAATTGAATTCTTAAACATGAAAAGATCAATATTAAATCAAAAATGAAAAATTTTTATCGAAGATTATAATTTTCTATGAAATAAACGAATTTTCTATAAATCAGTTAAATTTTTTAACACATCGTTGAATTTTCGACGAAAAAGTTGAATTTTTCAATTGAAAACATGATTTTTCAACAAAAAAGTTATTTTTCAACCAATCAGTTGAATTTTTAACACAAAAAAATGAATCTTTAACTAAATTTATGTATTTTCAAGAAAAAGAAAAACTTTTTAGAAATTAGTTCAACTTTCAACCAAGGAGTTGAATTTTCAATATAAAAAATTATAAATTTTCAACGAAAAATGTAATACACAGTTGATATTGAAAAAAAGAATTATATTTTTAATTGAAAAGAAAACGTCGTCTTCAATCAACAAAAATTAATTTTCAGTAAAATTCTTGAATTATCAATTAAAATAGATTTAATTTTTTTAGAAATTTATTTTCTACCAGAAAAGACGAATTTTTATTGAAATGCATGAATCGTATCATTAAAATGCACTAACCAAATAATAAAATTTATTACAAAAAAAAAACAAAACAAATTCTTACCCGAAAAGTTGAAAGTAGACTTTTGAATGGATAAGAAGCAACTTTTAACAAAAAATAGTTAAAATTTCTTATTGGAAAAACTGAACATTTTTCTAAAAAATAAATTTAATTCTCCATTGCACATTTTTCAAAAATTAACAATTCTATTTTGCGGTAACACTATAGAATTTACGAAAGAAGACGAATTAGTAAAAATGGTGAATTCAAAAATATATACAAGTTCGTAATTAATCACTTTTTGATTTGATACGTAGTTTTTATTTTTTTCGTAAGAAACGTCATTAAAAATAAAAAATAAAAAATTTTTGGACAAACGACACAAGCTATGAAAAAAAATAAATACAAAAATTAATCACGCTTAGTTTTTGTTTCAATCGCGAATAATAGCCTTACAATTAAACAAATTAATTTTATGATAAATTAATACAGGGTACAATAAAATGTTTAATAATAACATTGCTTTTACATTAGATCTGAAAATTTGCTTTTAACCCTTTTCTCATGAGAAACGTGATGCGAATGTGTTCGTTAAAGCCCAAGGAGCTTTAACAAAAGAGTATTCACAATCACTAAAATTGAGTTTTCGATCATTGGACCTATAATTTTAAAGCCTAGACATAAGTTTAATACTTGAAAAATTTTATGACATTATTTAGGAACAATTTTAATACTTTTTTCAAATTTTTGACTCTGTTTACACTTTTTTTCATCTCTGAAGTGGTTTAAAGGCCTTCTACAATACACGTCGATTTAAGTCGTGCAATAAAGTTGAACCTTTTTATCTGCAAGGGTCGAGAGCGTGTATAAAAGGGAATATATTTAATCAAAAACTTCCTCCTCAGGGTTGGTCCATTTTTGCAATATTATGTTTCGTACCACCTTTCTCGATTATTCTCATGAAATATCGTGTTATCCACCATCTGCGTGCCATAATATGCGATCTCTAATATAACGGTTTCGTGGCTAAGTTTCACCGAAAAAATAATTTAAAAGCATTTTTATATGGGGTTCTACGCTTGGATAAGTAGCTGCCGAGTAAGAGATTCTCGAGGGCCTTTTATGGGATTCATATTTGACACACAACATCCCAACAAAATGTATTTCGTTATTCCAGACAGTATCTTTCTTCTTTTAGATCCTATCTTTCAGAACAATTTTAATAAGTTTCTCCGAGTTGATAAACTTGTTGATAACTATGTGGGTGAAAATCAAAAAGTGGACAATATTCTGTCACTGGAATATTAAAAATTTGTAATAAGAAAATGTTAATAATAATAAAAAAGTAATAATTGTGTTTAGAGGAATACATTTTTTTATTAAATCATTTCATTCAGTGTATTTTTTAATAATATCCTAACTGTCAATTATTTTTACTTCACTCTGTATCAAAATGAATTTTGTGTAAAATATAAATTAGAAACTAAATAATGTCAAAACTTACTTTTTTTGTTCTTTTTTTCTAATGTGTCCCCTAAGGGTTTACATTTTTCTTGCACCTTCTTCGTATTCCTCAACACACCTCCCACACACCTACTTGGTGGTGAGAGGGGGACCTACAGTTTAAGGTGGGTTCCGAACCACCAAGAGCAACTGCCTAAAGTAAATTATTTAAAATAACTTAATATTAAACACAATAAAGCGATAAATTCTACTTTATTTATAGTTTTTAATTTTAGTTAAAGTAAAGTTCGACTACCTTATTAAAATTTCATTTTTTTGGATGCAGATTCATAATTCATAATTTTCTTGTTGATTTCAACTTTTTTGTAGAAAAATCTACTTTTTGGTTTGAAAATTCAATAAATTGAGAGAGCATTCTACTATTTTGTAGAAAAGTAAATTTTGTCGTGTAAAATTCAACTGTTTTGTTCAATATTAAAGAAGTCGGTAAAAAATTCGCTTTTATAAATTGAAAATTGATTTTTTCAATGAAAATTTAGCTATACAATTTTTGGTTAAAAAGTGAAATTTTATTTTTTTTAAATAAGTTTTTAATTAAAAACAATTGAAATAAAAACAAATAAATAAATAATAAGTAATATTTGATAATAATAAATAAATAATAAATTTTAATAAATTTTATTCAATTAAATAATACAAAAATTTGATAGTAATAAATATATAATAAAATAAATAAATATAAATATAAATAAATAATAATAATTAATTGAAAAATAATACAAAAAAATTATTTAATAGTTTTTTGGTTAAGAATAGATTATATATTTTGTTGAAACTTCGTCTTTTTCTGTAGAAAATTTGACTGCTTTGTTAATACTTTCTTTTTTGGGGTAAAAATTAATTTAATTAACATTTTTTTAACATGAAACTGAACCATTTGAATGGAAATTAACTTCTTTTATTGTAACTTCTTATTTTTGGGATAAAAATATAAGTATTTTGTATAGAAAATTAATTAATTTCTCTTCGAAATTTAACAGTTTGGTTGAAAATTAATTTTTAAATTTTTTTTTGAAATTCATTTTTAGTTCAAAAATTCAATTATTTGGTTGATTTATATATTTTATGGATAATTCGCCTATTCTGGTAAAAAAATTATCTTCTGGGTTGAAAATTTATTTATTTAATTAAAAATTCGTCTTTTTAGTAAAAAAGATATATTCCTGGTTGAAAATTTACCTTTTTGACGTAGAAAGTAATTGTTAAATTAAAAATTTAACTGTTTTGAAGATTGCTCATCTTTTTAGCTTTAAAATTTAACTGTTTCTTTCAAATTTATATTTTTTTGTAATCGTCTTTGAGAGAAAATTAATCTTCTTGTTTGAAGACTCCTCTTTTTGGTGAAAAATTGAACTACTGCTTTTTTGGGACTTCCTTTTTTAAATTAAATTTTATAACTAAAAATAGAATTAATCCATTTTTGGTGCAAAATTTATGTTTTTGAGTTGAGAACTCAACTATTTAGATAAAATTATATTTCTGGTTGTAAATTTCAATAATTTGGTGAAAATTCGTTTTGTTTGGTTGTTATTTAACTTTTTAACTTAAAATTGATTTTTTTGTTTAAAACCTTATTTATTTATTTTGTAATTCGCCTGTCATGACAGAAAATTAATCTTCTTGATTGAAAGCTTATTTTTTTGGTTTACAATTTAAATATTTTGTTAACATTTTTTTTGACTGAAAATTTATTTTTTCCATTTTTGGTGCCAAATTGATCTTTTAGTTTAAAAAATCAAGTATTTAGTTGAAAATTCAACTCTGTGTGAATATTTAAATAATTTTTTGAAAGTCCTTTCTTTTTGTTAAAAATTATTTTTTTATTTCAAATATATAATCTCATTTGCCTGTCTTGACTGAAAATTTATCTTCTTGATTCAAAATTAAATTTTTTATCTGAAAATTTAATTATTCAATTTTTGGTGCCAAATTTATCTTTTCGAGTTAAAAATTTAACTATTTAGTTGAAAATTCATCTCTTTAGTTGAATATTTAACAAATGTATTGAAAATCCTTTCTTTTTGGTTTGGTCGACTTAATTTTTATATTTTTAGTCAAAAACATTGATGTTTTTTTAGTTAAAACCTTTTTTAATTGTTTTTTAATTCGTTTGTCTTGACAGAAAATTAATCTTTTTTGTTAAAAGCTCATCTTCTTGGTTCGAAATTTTAATATTTTGCTGAAAATTTATTTTTGTTATTTTAAAATTACATTTTTTTAACTGAAATTTAATTATTCCATTTTGCGTGCAAAAATTTATCTTTTCGAGTTAAAAATTCAACTATTTAGTTAAAAAATTCATCTCTATGGTTTAATATTTAGCTAATTTGTTGAAAGTCCTTTCTTTTTTGTTTAATTTTTTTTCAAATATATTTTCTTGACTGAAAATTCATTTTCTTAATTTAAAGCTCATCTTTCTGATTGAAAAATTAATTAATTTGTTGAAATATCCTTTTGTTTGGTTGTTAGTTAATTTTTCAACTTACAATTGATGTTTTTTCAGTTAAAACCTTATTTAATTTTTTTTTCATTTGTCTTGACAGAAAATTAATCTTTTTGGTTGAAAGCTCAATTTTTGGGTTCCAAATTTTTAATATTTTGCTGAAAATGCCTTTTGTTGTTTTAAAATTGAATTTTTTGTAAGGTGAATTAAATTTTCCATTTTTGGTGCCAAAATTTATCTTTTCGAGTTAAAAATTCAACTATTTAGTTGAAAATTCATCTCTATTTTTCTTCTTTTAGATCCTATCTTTCAAAACAATTTTATCAAATTTCTTCGAGTTGTTAACCTTGTTAATAACTATGTGGGCGAAAATCAAAAAGTGGACAATATGCTGTCACTGGAATAATATGTGTGTTAATAATATTAAAAAATTTTAATAATAAAATGTTAATAATAATAAAAAAATAATAATTGTGTTTTAGAAGAATACATTTTTTTATTAAAGCATTTCTGTAAGTGTATTTTTTAATAATATCCTGACTAACAATTATTTTTACTTAACTACGTATAATAATGAATTTCGTGTAAATTATAAATTAAAAACTAAATAATGTCAAAACTTACTTATATGTTAGTTTTCATGTCAATATATTTTTTTTAATTGCAAATTATAGTGTCTTCTTTAAATTTATTTAGAAAAATTATAATATTAATGGGTTATTAATTAAAATTAAAATTAAACAAATAATTTTTAGGGAAGTTTAATACACACTAGAAATTTCAGGGAATTTTTTTAAATGTCAAGGAATTTTTTCTTTGAAAGCGTGCTTAGTCTTTATTCAAATTGCATTATACAATTAAATAATAATGTTTTTTATTTGTAAAAGTAGCTTTGTTTCACTGCATTGATATATTTTTGGTTAAAAATTAAATTTAAATTTTTGGTAGAAAATCAATCTCCTTGATTCCAAATTCATATTTTTGTTTAAAAATTCGAAAGAATTTATCTTTTTTAATTAAAATTAATATACTTTGTTTTCACTTCGTCTTTTTCTTTAAAATTAAACTGTCCTTGTTGCAAATTTATGATTTTAGTTAAAAATTCATCAATTGGTTGAAATTTTAACTATTTGTTTAAAAATTCATGTATTTTGTTGAACTCTGGTTAAAAATTGGGTAAATAATACTGGCTTTGATTTAAAATTAAAACCTTGTTTTATAGAAACCTGAACTACTTCATTTTTTTAGAAATAATCTTCTTGGATGAAATTTCTTTTTTTGTTGTTAAAAACTCCATTATTTCAGTTCTAGATTTTGCATTATAGTTAAAAATGTAACTACTTTGTAGTCAGAATGGTTTTTTTGTTCAAAATTCGTCTTTTTTGTAAAAAAAATTCTTCTGTCTTGTTGGAAATTCATATTTTTGGGTGAAAATTTAACCAAATCAGTTAAAAATACGTTTTTTAAAATTGCAAGTTATTTTTTTAATTTAAATTGAGCTACATTTTTTTGAAATTTTTTAAAAATTGAATTGAATTTTTTTTTGAAAATTGAAATAGATTTAGCTTTGTTTGAAAATTTGTCGTTTTCGTTTAATATAACTCTTTTGGATTTAAAATTAAAATCTTCTTTAGTTAAAATATAAATCACTTGATTTTTCGTGGAGAATTCATCTTTTTTGGCTAAAAATATAAAAACCTAGTAGAAAACTTTATTTATTTTTTTTATTGAAATTGAACTATTCATTTTTTGTTGTTGTAGAAAAATGATCTTTTTATTTGCAAATTCCCCTTTTTAATCGAAAATTAATTTTCTTGATTTAAAATGCAACTCTTTGATTAAATTCAACTATTCCAGTTAAATATTTGTTATGTAAGTTGAAAATTAAAAAGTTTGAGTGACATTATTTTTCTCTCTTGCATGAAAATTTTTTTTAGTTACAGATTTAGCTATGTTTAAAAATTTGTCGTTTTGGTTTACTATAACTATTTTTTAGGATTGAAAATTAAAATCTGCTTTAATTAAAATATAAACTACTTGATTTTTCGTGGAGAATTAATCTTTTTTGACTAAAAATATAAAAACCTAGTAGAAATTTTTTTTATTGATTGTTTTATTAAAATTGAACTATTTTTTTTTGTAGAAAAATGATCTTTTTATTTCAAGATTCGCATTTGTAATCGAAAATTAATTTTCTTGGTTTAAAATGCATCTTTTTGATTAAATTCAACTATTTTAGTTTCATATTTATTATGTAAGTTGAGAATTAAAAAGTTTGAGTGAAATTATTTTTCTCTCTCGCGTGAAAATTTTTTCTTAGTTAAAGATTCAGCTCTATTGGAAAATTCGTCGTTTTGGTTTAATATAACTATTTTAGATTGAAAATTAAAATCTTCTTTAGTTAAAATATAAACCACTGGATTTTTCGTGGAGAATTCATCTTTTTTGAATAAAAATATAAAAACCTAGTAGAACATTAAAACCTTTAGTTAAAAATTAGGTTTTTTTCTTCGATTGAAAATATAACTATTTTTGTGAAGTGAAATCTTTGTACAGTTAAAAATTAATATTTTAATTCCAAAGTTTTCTATCCCATGATTAATGAAAATGTATCTGTCTTTAGTTAAAAATTTAACTAATTGGTTGAAATTTCATAAATGTTGTTGAAAATTGTTAAATATTTTTTATTAGAAAATTCGTTAAAAATTTAAAAATTTAAACTAATTAAATGAAAGTTAATTAAAATTTTTTTTAAATTAGTTAAAAATTTTTTTTGATAAAAATCCATCTATCTTGTTGAAGAATGAAACATTTTTTATTGAAATATTAGGAATTTGAAGCGTTTTAAATAAAAAATTTAATATATTATTCAAATTACATTTACTGAAAATAATATATTTGCCTATTTTACTCAATTGAAAATATTTTTTGGACCCAACGTTTAATATTGATATTTCTGATTCAGCGGGTTTAATACTTATGGAATTTCTCAATTATCGAGAGGACTGGACTAGCACCGAAATTTGACCCTTTTCATTCTTTTTCTTTCGTCATAGGAAAATATTTTCCGTTAAAAAATGTCGTTACTGAAGTCTGGTTATTCCATTATTTTTAATTATTGATTTTACCGCAAGTATAATTTCC
>JAAAKG020002949.1:0-21679 GCA_010014905.2 Druon quercuslanigerum | reverse complement strand
TCTCAAATTTTCAACTAGAATAACATTCATTTTAAAATAAAAATATCATACCTAAACAAAAACTGAAACAGTCAAATTTAAATTTAAAAAAATAAATTCTCAATGCAAAAAAAAACGAATTTTTAACAAAAGAGATAAATCATCAACCAAAAAGACGGCTTTTAATAAAATAGGTACATTTACTACAAAACACTTAAGCTTCCTACTCAAATTGGTAATTTAGTTTATGGACGGTTTTTAATCATATTTAAGTTAATCTAATTTTAAAAATTGATTTTTAAAATTGTGTGCAATGCATTTAAATTCTCATGAATTTACTACAAGAATCCTGAATTCCCTTCAATTCTTTTAAATTTGCTTCCACTTCACTGAAATCAATTCGATCTAATCGATTATTTCCAATTGATTTTAGTTCTTATGAAATATAGCAGAGTTGTTTTGAATGTACTCTGAATTCTTAATAATTTATCTTGAACTTATATAAATATAACTGAATTCTAATCAATTTGATCAAATCATTTTACTAAAAAGACATATTAAATTATAATTGCCGTTAATTTTTTTTTAATGAGAACTATATGAAATATGTACAACTAGGTGACATCGTCTCTGAAAACATAAATTAATGAGGAGATGCCGCAAAGTATCGGATTTAAAAAGTCTCCTTCGAAGAACCCCCTCTTACATGTGACATAGCTGTTAGTCACTTATCTTTTAGCAGACGTTATGAGCAAAACCTTGTTCGCCACAAGAGCATCAGCTCTTTCATAGATCTCACTATTTTTGATAAACCTTCAAACACTCAAGGAGCTTGATAAGTAGCTCATGGTTCGTGTTATCAAATGCCTTTCGGTGGTCAATTTAAGCCAAGGACAAATTGCGTCGATACCTTATAGAACGAGCTAGATGTCGGTGCCTAGAATTGTACTTCTTTAATCTAAAGTTATTGATAATGTATGGCCTTGGAGCCGAAAATTTCTTGAGTCTAGCGATAACTTGCTTTACATCTTAAGCTATAATTAGCGGAAAATCCTCCTCTGGCTTATAGCTATCTCCATATACTTGACTGATCTTCACTGCTGCTTCTTGATCCATTGCTGGGGCAGACTGCATTTGTAGGCCTACTTCTGTGGCCCAACTTTTCTGTTAAGGTGTTCTACTCGTGCACGTAGATCACTTGTGAAGGTAATCTTGGGCACACAATGCCTTACTGTTGGTTTTACTCATCTGAACTCTAGCAAAGCATGACCAAAATTCCTTTTAAGGTGCTATATTTTTTCTGGAATTTCGCTGTTCACATCATTGTTATTAAGATCCAGATGTGTATTCTGTACATAATGTTCTTTATCCCTAGAACCTATGCCTCCAGCTTGAATTAATTCTTTGTCGTCCACATCTCCCAAGGAATGTTCATCAACAGGAAGCTGCTGTTTCATTTTCGTTTTGTTAGCAGATATTTCAAGAGCCGAAAGCAATCTGTTTTACAGATATTGAGCGTTTTTAAACTGCCAGATTCCGCCTATTTATTATTGTGGCTATCTCTTGGTATTTAAGAAAGAACAGTCTATGATATTCTATCCTTAGACTTTGACAAAATATTTACGCCAAAAAAAAGGCGCATAACATCTCGGTTCATATGGTATGCCCATTTTAATCACCTTTTTAGTCGCTAAACCTGTGCTTCTGCCTCTGCTTGTATAAGGCTATTTACCTCTAAAGGATCTGGTGGTATTGGAACTTCATCAGCCTGAGGAAGAACATCATTAGCCCCTGCTTAACCCCTGCTGTTTACACTTTATTGCTCCGTGTTCTCCTGATCCTGATTTTCTTCACCTTATCGATAATATTTCTTAGTACGATTTTCTTTATATCGAGAAACTTTGCAACAAATATTGTTCTTAAATTGTGTCCTTTTTCCATTTTCACCTGAGTGTATGGCTAGGCAGGCAATAGATCAACAAGGAAGAAATGCCGAAGAAGATAAAGTAACACTTTTATAACCGCATTGTGTCTCTCTATATACCCGTGGCGCATATACTTTGAGTATTCACTCAGAACGTGCAAAAGTGTTTCTGGCCCTTGTCTGCCTGCTCGCCAGTTTGGTACCACCTGCAGGTATATTTATTAAGCGCTCAAGGCAGACTAATGTATCTACGAATACATGTACTAATGTATAATATGTATAGCGCCGTCTCGACATACAAAAAGAAATCCGTTCGTCTCCGATCTCAATCCAAAAAATGCGATAAACATGTTCGACAGACCCATCGATAGCTCCTCTCTACATATAATGCCGTATAATTTAACATGAAGAGGCTTATCAGCATGTTCCATTAGTAAAAGCAAATATTCTGATTCTTGTATACGATTTTTAAGCACCGAAGGTGTAAGTGATGCTAGAACCTATCGCCTAAGAGCTCCGGCTCTTGTAGTTAGCCACGTTGCATTGAGCTAACTCCCCGATGCAACTAATTATGCGGTTAGGTCACCAGTATCACGCAGTGCCACTCACAATAGGCCTCGCTCAGATGGAGGCGATGTTTCACTTGAGAGCGACAATAGGACCGAACCAAGGGTACGTTCAAGCAATGGCCTCGGAAAAAGCACAAGAACATTGTTTTAAATTGTCGGACCAGCTTAGAAGGGACATCCCTACCTATTGGCAAGGAAGGTCACCGAAAAGAAGAGGATAGATGAAGAGGTTACATAAACACTGCGTCCATATGCACCCCAAATATGCTCATAAAACGCCTCAGTATTTAAGAGAAGTAAGAGGTCAAGTTTATCACTCGCAAGTTTAAGCGCACCTAGGGCGCACAACTTTTAATTCTCGCGCTTTGCGCTCTATAATGTATTTACCTCGCGCTACATGCATGGTATTTGTGCGCAGACTTTCTAAATTGAAGCTCAAAGCATCGAAAACAATCATTTGGTAATTGTGAATTCTCTTTTGTTAAAGCTTCTTCGTCTTTAGCAAACAAATTCTCATCTCGTATATCGTGGTTCGCATTTAAGATTATCCCTAAAGTTGTATATAATTCTTAATAATGTATATCATTATAATTCATAACGCGCATTCATAATTTCATAATTTTATAATGCGCATTATTTAAAAAAAAATTTTTGTTGAGCATTGTATTGCAACTTTTGTCGCTTTTCCACAAACTGAATTTGCTCCTGTCCAATGATATTTTTATCGTTTAAACTTTACAAATTCAGTCTAGTGAGCAGCCTTACAATAATAGTAACTAAAGTTATAATAGTAACTAGACTAAAAGAGTCTCTCAAAGCAGCTGGAGTGAAAAGTCTAGTTACAACAACAGTGCCAGGAAACATCGATTAATGAGAAACCTAGGGGGGGGGGGGCGACTAGTTTCAACCGAGAGTCATAGCTGGTTAGTGCTTTATGCTGAGGTCACCAGCTTCCAGCAGCGTTGTGGTGGATGGGGATTCATTTAGTCTTATTTTGACATTCGGGCCCCTCCGTTAAGTACAAAACCAAAAACTTATATATATATTTTTCTGTTCTTGAAAATGCATTTATAAAATTGAGAATCCTTGAAATACTGTACAATTGTTGAATGAAAAAAGTTTAATTTTTGCATTTAACATTATTTGTTATGCTATCAAAAGTTAAATCTTCGATTCTTCAGGAAAATTTAAACAGTTGTTATGATAATCTTACAGGTCATTTAAAGTTCAACATTTGTTTTCTCTTGGGTTTTTGCATACCGTGCGTTTTTTGGCCTAAAATGTTAATTTTTGTTTGTTTTTTGGAATTGTAAACATACTATAACTTCTGTAATTTTTTAAATCGAAAATGTGCATTTGGATAAATCGTTCAAAATTTTAAATACTTCAAATATCCTTACATAGAATTTTTGCATTTTGAAAAAAGTGGTCTCAAAATTATTCAAAATGCGCTCATTTTTTTAATTTTCATTCAAAATGGCTGGCTTGCGAACTTGACATTTGGTTAAGTACACTGAATTAGTGTACTAAATGTAAAAAATGTATGATGCAACAACCTAGATGCTGGGCCCATCTTTGAAATATCTGTACCAGTATTCACCTACAATTGATTTTTCATCGTTAGGAACAAGTTTCCATTTATTCGTATCGCGGAGTAAAGTAAAAATAACTGGGTCTGGGCGATAATAGCTAAGTTTGTTGTTATCGATTTTCCAAGTAGGAAATTTTTCTGGAAAATTAGAAACTGCTAAAAATCGGCGAAAATACTAAGAGGGTTGAAAGTTTTTAACAAGATTAATTGTTTCTAGGGGATCCTTGTACATTCTAGATAAGGCATCAGGTACATGATGTAGAGCTCCTTTACGATGAATGATACTAAAGTCGTACTCTTACAACGATAATGCCCATCTTGCTAATCTACCAGTTGGGTTTTTGAGATTATGCAGCCAACGCAAACTATTATGGTCTGTTTGGTCTGTTATTGCGGTAAAGTGATAACGTTCAAGATACGCTCGGAATTTTTAAATTGCCCAAATTACGGCGAGACACTCTTTTCCTGTCGTATTATATTGTTGTTCAGTTAATGACAAAGATCTACTGGCGTAAGATATAACGTACTCGGTCCCGTCAATAGTCTGAGTTAGTACAGCGCCTAATCCTGCATTACTAGCGTCTGTCTGTAATTCAAAAGGAAGATCGAAATGCGGACAGGATAATACTGGGGCATTTGTCAAACAAATTCTTATTTACTCAAAGGCCGATTGTTGGTCCTCTTCCTAAATCCATTTCTGTTTCTTTTGAAGTAACTTAGTGAAAGGTGAGGCTAAAGTTTCAAAATTAGGAATGAACCTACGAAAGCATGAAGACATGCCTAAGAAACATCTTAAACTTTTTATGTTATACGGAACTAGATAATCTAAAATTAGAGCTACTTTATCAGGATCAATTTGTAATCCTGTTTCATTAACAAGGAATCCGAGATAGTGTACTTGCGATACGCAAATTTCGCATTTATAAGGATTAATCTTTAGTTCTGCTTCTTTAATTCTATTAACCACTTTGGTTAAACATTTCAAATGCTCCTCAAAACTTTCTGTTACTATTATTATATCATCTAGATAGGCAAAGCAATGGGGTTTCATTTCTAGACCTATCAGATGATCCAACAGTCTTTGGAAAGTTGCAGGTGCATTGGTTAGTCCACAAGGCATCCTTTAAAACTGAAATAGGACACGACCTGGCACAGTAAAAGCAGTTTTCTCTCTACTATCCGGATGTTATGGAATTTGTAAGAAACCCTTATAAAGATCTATTTTTAAAATATATCTAGCTTTGCACAACTTGTCTAAGATTCCGTTCATATGTGGGAGGGGATAAGCATCTTTTTTAGTGACTTTATTTAATTTTCTAAAATCTAAGCAAAACCTAACTACTAACCACTCTTAGATGGTTGAATAATGTCAACTTTCAACATCTGCTCCACTTATGCAATTTGTGCTTTTAAAACTTCAGGTGAAACTAGATAATGATGTTGCTTAATAGGAGAGTCCTTGAACATCTATAAAGTGTTCAGTTAATCCCGGCTAAGTAGGAATTTCAGGCAATTCTTTTCTAAAAACATTTTCAATTCTCTTGTCTGTCTAGAACTTAATTCCACTAAACCGCAACATCGCTCGCCAGAACACTCCTCCATCACACAATCAAAAATATCGCAAGGATCTTCTTTAAAGAACAATTTCCTATCTACAAAATCTACAATGATTAAAAAATGTTTTATAAAATCCAGACCTATTACTAAAGTAATTGACAACGATTTCATTACTCGTACCGGAAATAATTTAGCTTTATTTTTCAATTTGATAGGGGTCATAATTTCTTGAGAATCTACCTCAACATTTTCATTCGCGAATTTCACTAATTTATGGTCATAATTAATCTGTAATTTTAATGTTTCAGCAAGTTCTAAGCCATCTGGACCTATAAATGTTCTAGTAGCACCACCGTCAATTAATGCTTTTATACGGTATCCAAGGATTTTAAGGGCAACGTACATTAAAGGTTCTGGAACTGATAATGTTATGGAAATATAATAAATGTCAGGTATATTAAAAATTAGGATAGAATTTTCAGCAATTTTCGGTAAGTTAGCAATATGGTCAGGGTTTAAATTACTGGACGCGGGATCATAACTAGGGAAATTGAAAGTTTCTGGGTTAATAACGATTTCGCAACTGCCCAAGTTTTTAATTGAGTTCAGAATCGATATTTTTTGGGCCAGAATTTTGGCTATGGTCATGGGCGGGATTTCTACTGGATTTCGAGTTTAATTCTCGATTCTGTTTACCCTTAGACGAATCATTTTTCCTAGCCATAAAGAAATCATCCATTGGGTATTCCTTATCCCTATCTAATTCTTCATCCAATAATGCTATAGTTTTTCTTCGTCTATTCTAATTTTTTCCATGTGGTTTTCGGTAAGCTAGATCCGGTAATAAAGATCGATCATGTTTGGATGGAGGTCTGTAAGATTTCGCGACTCTATAACCCTTTTCCGCGGCAACAGCAACTCTTTCTAAATGTGCAAAATAAATAATAGTTGATCTTTGAATTGTGAGGTGTAAACGCGGTAAAAGATTTCTGTACGCATAACTGACTTCTTCTTCTTCCGATAATCTAGGGGATAAATGATCGAACATTGCTAGCATGCATGTAAGATGGTCGGCAACAGGTTCGTGCTCACTTTGAGTACGTGTATGTATTTTCTGAGTCAATTCAAATTGAAAATTGGGATCACTGTACCTGATGTGACAATCTGTTGCAAATTCTTTAAAGGTATATCATTGATTTCTATGGCCGTCGTACCATCCACTAGCTATTCCAGTTAAAAAAAAATGGAAGTAAAAGTAGCGAATCAACGTCGTCTATCGGAACCATAGCGCGACCATTTGCGATTCTCGTTAGAAAAGTATCCGGATCTTCATTATGCGATCCTGAAAATCTAAGGTTCCATTTTCGCATGGTCTCAAATCCGGAGGCTAGAGGAGAAGGTGGAAAGCTTCGTCGAGAATAAGAATTAGAAAAATAGTCTCAAAATCTACTATGACTTTGTCGAGGATCGGAATCTTGATAATATCTAACATTATCATGAGAAATATTATCTAGAGCTAGATCAAAGGACCTGAGCACGATTAGGATGAATAGAAGTACTATTTATTTAAGGTCTTGCATCATAATCGATGGTGTGATTATATGACACATGATTAGGATGGGGTGGCATCCTCCCATTTCTATCAATATCACGATCAGCAATATGTCTGATAAATTCTCTAAAATCTCGTCTAGAAGAGAAATTTTTATTAGATGGAAGATTTCGACTAAAACTAAAATCACGATTATTTCTATAATTAGGGAGACCGTTTTGATTTCTTGGAAATTCATAATCACGCGGATAATCACGAGATCGATCATAAGAAACATCTCTAATCGAAGGAAAAAAGCTTTGATCATCTCGATAATAATCTCGAACGTTCCTAGTATTTCGATTATTTCTAAAATAATAATTGTCTTCACGTTTTTAAAAATAATCAGAATGTATATTATTACTCCTAAATGAGTCAATTCTATCTAGGTGTTTTGAAAGGGGACCCGACCTATCATCATGTATACGCGACGGCACATTCTCAGTATTCGATCGAGGGGTCAAGTTATGATTATTGACTGTTTTCTGCTCGGTAGTACTAGCATCAAGGACAATGGTATCAATTTTTTTTGGTCGAGCAAGTTGTAAATCAGATGTCTGTTTATCTTATTTAATTTCATCCTTGTTATCCGCAGGCTCGAAAAATGTTTCATCGCGATCCGTCTCGGTGGCGTGATTATCGAAATCGCATGATTCTAAGAGTTTAATTGCCGGATCGATTTCACCACGACTTTTGCGTTCAAATCTAAGTAATCGCTCGCGTAGTAGATAAACAACGATTTACCAACTCAATGAGAAGGTCTTCCTGACTCAAACCGAAAAGCTAATCGTCGTTAGGATTGTTATTGCTAGCCATTGTTCAAAAGTAAACAGAGCGCGATAAGAACACTATAAATACCGAAACTACTACGAAAGAGAAAGCGATAATTTCTGAGAATTCGTCGACTTTTTTGTTATTATAGAGTGGATTTTTGTGTCATAAATTCTAAGGAATTTATTTTGAAATAATAATAATTTCGTAATAGAGATTTGTATTCCTTTAATTTTCAGGAATGTTTTCAACAATGGAGAAATAATTTTGGGCTTTGTGTTTTTTAGCAAAAGGAATCTTAAAGGTCCGAAATTATTCAGCAAAGAGGGAGTTTACTGATTTTTATGTTCTGATATTTTCCAATAACTTTAAATTTTTACTGTAATTCTTGAGAACCTGATTTTAAAATTTTAATTTTTACACAAGACTTCATTTTTTTTAGAAACCACAAATGAACCATGCAATGATTTTAATTTGGCGACCCCACGTTAGGCCGGATTGTGATATTATTATTTTTTGAGGTAGGATAATAATATACCTTCGGCACTAAGTTTTGGGATCGTCAACGTAAGATAATTCAGATTAAAGTTTTTGGGCGGCAGATCTTTCATATATCAACTTAACAAAACATAACTCAACGTAAGATCATTTTGACGTAAGATAATTTTTTAAACTTATCGTAAAATAATTGATAATCGGGGCTTTCGTGGCCAAACCGATTATTAAATTGAATAGGGACTTTCTTGGTCAACAAATTCAATTAACGTAAGAGAACATATTCAACGTAAGGTATTAACGTAACGTTACATAAGATAATTAATTAGAGCCTCGGTGGCTCAGTGGTTAGACGCTGGGACTTCACCTCAGAGGCCCGGGGTTCGAAAAACGAAATATACGACCCTGGATTACAAGGGGGTGGCGCTCGAGGGAAATCAAAGTTTATTCTTTAAACTAACTTTAAAAAGTGTGCATAAAATTAGAACGTTGAAAAGAAATGCAGCAAATTTAAACAGTAAGTTTTAAAGAGTGCCAAGAAGAATGACACACTGCGACTCCTATTAATCAGGCCTGTCTTGGCCCCATTCTGAGTCATCAAATATCTATCTGAGATTCACAGTTCTGTTTATATGTTTCAATGATTCGAAGTCATAAAGGAGACATAAGCGATAATAGTTTAATGTGTCTCCTAAAGATCAGAAGAAATAAGTAGATGATTTATTAGAAAATGTAGAGACTATTCCTACAATAATTATTTTATTTAGGATATCGCCTTATATAAATAAAGGGAGTGCATGGCAAAGCTACTATCCAACATGGAAATTTTATACCGCTCCCTTTTTGAGATACGGACTTACATGACACTCAAGTACAGTTCGATAATGAAGTTTTCCCCATCAGGTGTAAAGCTGGTTTTTACATAACAATCTCTAATTGATGAGGAATTGGCTAGTATACGGTCGCAGCTTTTCTTTTTGTGTTTAATGTATGCCCTGTGCGAAAAAGCAGTTGTGGATTAGTCCTTAAGTAGCATAAAAACGAAATTTATTTCTTTTTGTGTTTAGTGTAGGCCTTGTAGGGGAAATTAATTTTGGATTAGTCCTTCAAGAAATGTACACCCCTTGCTTACGGCCTTATACGGCTTGACATTGACTCCGAACAGCTAATGTAATTTGAAGCTTTGAAAATAATTTAGCTTAAGTAAGAATATCTAATAATAAGCTAATAAGTTTTATAAGCTAAGGCCTCGAGGCTCTAACGTAAAAAAGAGCAAAATGTTCATGCAGCAATGTCGCCGTTTCCAGGTCCTAAAGTGTCTTTGTTACCAAGTGCTGAAATTTCTCCGTTCTTAATTGTTGAATTGTCCCTGTTTCCAATGGTTACATTGTTACAGTTTACAAGCGTATGAATGACGCCGTCTCCAAGTGCAGATATAAAAATAATTTCGCTTAAGTAAGAATAACTAATAACAAGCTAATAAGTATTGTAAGCTTCAACCATGAGAATCAAAAGATTAAAAGAGCAAAACTTTCATGTAGCACTGTTGCCGTTTCAGGTGTTGAAGTGTCTTTGTTTCAAAGTGTTGAGTTCCTCTCCACATATATCAATGACACCGTCTTCAAGTGTTGATGCACGGATGACATGTTAGGCATTCGCCAGACAGTAAATGTTTCGTGGCTTAGGGTTGTTCTCATGTAGGTCTAATAATAGCCAGTTGTTCCTGTTTATATCCGACTGTAAGTTTTAATGAAACATAGATCTGAAAACACAGTTCAGTTTATATGTTACTACGGATTACCGTCATAAAAAGCACGGAATGCGGAATAGTTTAAAGAGTCTTTAAAACAGCACAAAAAAAGCAGGTACTTTATTAGAAGCTGAAGAGCCAAATCCTATAATAATTATTTTATTCATGAAATCGCCATATACAAATAGACAGAGTGCCTGGAAAAGCGACTATCAAAACTCGGAATTTCATATCTATCCGTTTTTGAGATATAGATTGACATCACATTCAAGTAAAGTTCAATAATTAGATTTTTTGCAATCACATAAGAAGCTCCTTTTCACACTACAATCTTTAATTGATGCGGAATTGGTTGATATACATTCATAGTTTTTCCTTTTTTTTAGTGTATGACCTGTCAGAGAAAGTAATTGTGGATTACTTAATTAAAGTTTAAAGTTTTGAAAATAATTTCGCTTAAGTAAGAATATCTAATAATAAGCTAATAATTATTATAAGCTAAGACCCCGAGACTCCCACGCACAACAGAGCAAAACGTTTATGTAGTAATGTGCCCGTTTCCAAGTGTTGAACTTTCTCCGTTTTCAAGTGTTGAAGTTTCTCCGTCTCCATGTCTTGAATTGTCCCTGTTTCCAATGTTTGCGTTGTAACAGTTTCCAAGCGTATGAATGACACCCTCTTCAAGTGTTGATGCTCGGAGGGCTCAGCGTTGTTTTCTTTAAGACCACGTATTAACAAGTTATCTTTAGTGGTTGGTAGAAGAAGAAGAAATGAGCAGGTGTGTTATAAGAAAATATTGAGCCAATTCCTTTAGTAACTATTTTATATAGTTGAATGCTTAATTAATGAGGAATTGGGTAATGTAAAGACGCAGAATTTCCTTTTTGTGTTTGGCGTGTCCTCTGCAAGATAAAGTAACTGTGGATAATTCCTTCATTAGCCAAAAGATCGAAATGTGCACAACTGGCTTACATCCTTAAATGGATTGACATTGACTGCGAATAACTAATGTAATTTAAAGTTTTGAAAATAATTTATCTTTAGAATATCTAATAATGAGCTAATAGTTATTATCAGCTGAGACCCCGAGACTCCTACGTTCAAAAGAGCTAACTGTTCATGTAGCAATGTCGCCGTCTCCAGGTGTTGCTGTGTCTCCGTTTCCATGTGTTGAAGATTTCATGTTTTTAAGTGTTGAATCGTCAAGTTATCCTTAGTGGTTGGCTGAAAAAAAGACATAATCAGGTGCGTTATTAGAAAATATTAAGCCAATACCTTTAGTCTCTATTTTATTTACTTGAATGCCTGATTGCTGAGAAATTGGGTAATATAAAGACGCAGTTTTTCCTTTTTGTGTTTAGCGTATGACCTGTGAGAAAAATAAATTGTCGATTACTTCTTTAGTAGCACAAAGAACAGAATGTACACCTCTGGCTTAAGGTATTCAATGAATTGACGTTGACTGCGAACAGCTAATGTAATTTGAAATTTAAAAAAAAATAAAGCCTTAGTAAGATTAACTAATAATAAGCCAATATGTCTTACAAGCTAAGATCCCGGGAGTTGAAAGATTAAAGGAGCAAAAAGTTTATAAAGTAATGTTCCCGTTTCCAAGTGTTAAACTTTCTTCGTTTCCAAGTGTTGAATTGTCCCTGTTTCCGATTTTAGCGTAGTCACAGTCTCCAAGCGTATGGATAACACTCTCTCCAAGTGTTGATGCACGAATGGCATGTTGAGTGGTTCAGCGTTGTTTTCTTGGAGGCCTCGTAATGACAAGACATCATCAGTGGTTTGCTAAAAAAGTAAAAATTATCAGGTGCGTTATTTAAAAATGTTAAGCCAATTCCTCTAGTAACTATTTTAATTTTTTGAATTCTTATTTAATTAGGAATTGGGTAATATAAAGACGCAGTTTTTCCTTTTTGTGTTTGGCGAGTACCCTGAATAATTAAGTAACTGCCGATTACTCCTTCATTAGCACAAAGAACGGAATGTACACCTCTGACTTGCGGTATTAAAAGGATTGACTTTGACTGCGAAGAGCTAATGTAATTTAAAGTTTTAAAAATAATGTAGCCTTAGTAAGATTATCTAATAATAAGCTAATATGTACTAAAACCTAAGATCTCGAGAATCAAACGATTAAAGGAGCATAACGTTTATGTAGTAATGTGCCCATTTCCAAGTGTTGAACTGTCTCCGTTTCCAATCGTTGAAGTTTCTTCGTTTCCAAGTGTTGAATTGTCCCTTTTTCCAAAAGTTGCGTTGTAAGAGTTTCTAAGCGTATGCATGAAACAGACTCCAAGTGTTGATGCACGGATGGCATGTTTAGTAGCTCAGTGTTGTTTTCTTGGAGTTTTTATAATAAAAAGTTATCCTTAGTGGTTAACTGAAGAAGAAGAAATGAGCAGGTGAGTTATGAGAAAATATTAAGCAAATTCTTTTAGTGACTATTTTATTAAGTTGATCACGCTACAAATTTCTTGCATCTGAGACCATTAACATCTGATCACGCTGCTAATGTAGCTGCAGAATTAGCAAAAATTTTTTTTAATTTCGGCGCTCCAAGTATTTTACAAAGCGACAGCGGAACAGAATTTGTAGCTGTTGATGTAAAGGAATTAGTGTCAATTTGGTCACATTGCGAAACAGTACATGGATGTTCGAGACATCCAAAAACTCAAGGAAGCGTTTAACGAGCTAATGCCGATGTTAAAAAGATTTTGACAGCGTGGATGGCAGATTATCAATCAAACAACTGGTCACGTAGATGCTATGAAGTATAGGTAAGAATACGACATTCAGTAAAGTACATAAAAGAATTGAAAATTTCATTGTATTTCATATTTTGATGGTACTCAGCAAATGTTGCAAATAATAGTTATGTATGTTAAAGGAAACAAGATAAGTGAGAGCCCTTTATCAGAATGTTCTCATAAATTATTTTCATTTGATAAGTAACAATTTAAAAAGTAATTTATAACTTATTTTGAATTTTTTGAAGAATAATTATTTATTCAAAGGTCAAACAATATTTTTTTTATGAGATTTGATGGGATGAATAATACAGTTAATGAATTTTAAGAATAATATTTCTTGTTAATGATACTTGATAATTATTAAAACAATTTTCAATTGTTAAACCAATGTTTTTTTCCTCTAAATATTTAAGAGTTAATATTTTCTGGAATGAATAACACAGTTTATGAATTCTAAGAGTAATAGTTGCTATAGACGACAGATTCGCATTGATTTGAATATAATAAAGTCAACAATAATGGTCAACACCCTATGTTCTTTAAAAACCTAAAAATCTAAAAATAACACCGGTTCTCAGTAAAGGCGCAGTCAATTACACCTACGGCCACGTCTCTTTACCGTGAGATATTTAAATTATGAAAACAAGGCAAGGAAAATATTTATGTTTCAATGATTATCAATATTATGAATTATAATCATACGAATTTATTGGAATTGTATATTCTTCAGGGTAGCTGAGAATCAAAATTAGCGAAAAATATGGAGCAGATAATAAAGTAATCAGGAACAATAAATTTTCTACATTATGTAGCAATATCTGAACAAGAAGTGCTGCAGAAAATCTGACAGAAAATCTGACGTCCTAACAGTTCATGATCAGAATTTTGTTATCCAGTCTACTGCAATTGCTGCCGGAACTAAATAAATACAGATAGCTCACAGGGCAGAAGAAGGAGACTCATGTGAAGTCTGTAATTTGATATTGTAATATGAAGATATCATCCAGTGTGCAAAATTATCATTATTATTATTACACCATTAACCATTTTCCTTTCGGATAGGCGCAACTCATTCATTCCTTCCGCAACACTGCTCCGACCCAGGCTGCTAATCAATCATTTGATTGCTAGCAATCACCCCAAGCGAAGATCCTCGCAGAGTCGCCATGTGAGGTTCCCCACTTGGGCCCATTAGTACCCAAGGTCTTTTGTTTCAAGCGTCATTCCAATACTGTTCTGTCCTGGCATACTTCTTTTGCTTCTTTAACGTGCATGCATTTTTTCATGCAGACTCTCGTGTTTCTATGGCTTCGTATGTCCCTTCTAACTAGGGTCTGCTGCCATTTACTTTACCTTGATATACTTGTTTCGTTAGTCGCTGATTTTGTCCATCAGTGTTTTCCGACATATAATGTTTTCCGCATAATAATGCGCAAGTATAATTTATATACAAATTTATCGACTTATTCAATTATCTCATCATTTAATACAATGTAGCATATCGCTTTCTCACTCTTTCCTTCAAACACCATAGTTTTTGTTTTATTTACGTTAATTTTGAGGCCCATGCTCTTTAGGCTTGCATTTAGTTTATTCAACATACTTTGCGAATCTTCGATAGATTCTGCAATGAAAACCTTATCATCTGCGTATGCTAACCCACGTACCCTTACTGTTTCGAGATCCACACCTTCTTCTTTAAAAAGAGTTGTTCTTAAACACTTGTCCATAAATGATATAAATAGCCACAAAGCCATAACGCATCCTTGTCTAAAGCCTTGCACAATATCAAACCAGTCACTTAATTTTCCATTTACCTTTGCACTTGCTTTGTTCTTATAGCATGTAGGATCCATCCATTTACTCTTTACTCTTTTAGGAGTTCCTACAGTTTCTTTCTATCCACTTTGTCGAAAGCTTTTTCTAGGTGAACAAATGCACACAAAACTTTATTGTCCAGTCTTAAACTGTTTTCTGCGATTTTCCTTATGCTAAATATTTGATCCACACATAACCTTACTGGCATAAAACCACTTTGAAATTCCCAAATCTTTTCTTCTGTTATTTTCATTACCCTACGAATAAGTATCTTTTAATATATTTTACTTACGGTACTTAATAGTCTGAACCCTTTGTAATTATTACAGTCGCTTTTATCTCCCTTTCTTTTGTATATTGGCAAGATAATCGCTTTTTTCCAATCATCTGGGACTTCTCCTATTTCGATATATTGATTTATTAGTTCGAAAAGTCTATGTGGTATATACTCGCAACCGTGTTTAAGGATTTCTACGTTAAAACTGTCTATCCCGGAAGCTTTAACCGTTGTTCAATTGAGTTACCTAAAGCATTGTGTTCTACATCGCAGTTGTAATTTTCTATAGCTTTAACTCCGCATTCCCCCCTAAAATGGTCTCTGAAAGCATCTCTAACCCCGCCTGCCCCATATTTCATTTCCCCCTTTTAATTCCCATAATTGCTTTATAAAGTAGTTTCTTGCTTCCTTCAAAGTCGTTTTGTATTTTGTTCTCTTCTTTTGCTCTAATTTTATCTTTAATTTCTCTAATTAATCGCTTGAGTATCCCCTTTTTGCGTCTGTAATCGTTTAAACGACTATTTCTTTCCTCATCGCTAATAACTGTCATGTTCAAAGTTCTTTAGTAAGCTTCTTTCTTTGTTTTTTGGGCAGCCGCAATTTCACCATTCCACCATGCATCACCAGACATTCTTCCTACAATCGCGGTATCACACACTTCGATCGCACATCTAACAATGATATCCCGGAACATAGTCTATGCGCCTTGTATATTTTTATTTCGTATAAGCGCCTTCCAAGTTGCCTTACCTATGCTTTCGATTATCTTATTCTGGAAATCTATTTGCACATCCGGTTTCTGTAAGTTCTAAATTTTTATTCGCGTTTGTTTTGCTTTCTTGGTTCTCTTTTTTCTCCATCCCCGTCCTAAGTTAATTTTGGAGATCAGAAGGTAATGATCAGTATTACATTCAGAACCTCTCATGACCCTTGTATTTTTAACAAGCTCTCTTAGTAGGTACGAGAGTAGCCTTACTTAATGGTTGGTTTCTTCGAGCAAAAATTCAAAAATTAGGAACTGACATGATGAAAACTCACGACGTCCGTAAAGATGTTACCATTGCAAAAGGAGAAGCGGCATATTAGCAATCAATCAATGGTATGATTAGAATTACGTTTTTAAGCTAATGTAAGTATTTTAAATTAACGTATCTAAATTTATAACCCTTCAAATGAAGCCGGACAGAATTTGGGATTTCTTTTGTGCTTTTGAATGTACCAATAACTAATTATGTAAAACCACCCTCACTTACGAAAAAACCACCTCCTTTTTAAAAATTGTGGAAAATTTAAAATAAGACCGAACAGAATTTTGACTTCTTCGGGCTCTTAAATGAGCCAACAAACAATTTAGAGAAAGCCACATACATGTAACTAAGCATTTTACTATTATAATGCACGTATGACCTTGACGAAAAATAAATATTTACGAACTCCTTAAACGCCCATCTATTCTATTATTTTTGGGCTCTTCGAAAATATTAACTTTTATTTTTGGGTTGCAACCCTAATGGCTGAAAACACCCTCTTGGTATATCGTAGATATGACTTTCACGAAAAATAATTATTAACATGATCTTTGAAAGTCAATCTATCCTTTTATTTTTGGGCTTTTCGAAAATAACAACTTTTATGTTTGGCCTCGAACCTTCAACGCCAAAACCCATCCCCAATAAATAGTGTACTAATGATAAAATTTACTACGAAGAAATGCGAACAAAACGCATTGCACCAAACCTTACTTTGTTATTATCATAATAAACAAACATATTTTTATTATGAGTGTATGAATACATTATTGGTGATCTTACATGAACTGCGTTATAAACTGTAAAAGTAATAATAATTATGTGTGGTTGCGAATATATTAAAAAAGTGAAGTTTGGTCATGTGACATTAGTGCCATCGTTTTACCCGCGTTTTATAGTGCTTGTTTTAAGTATTTCATTTATTTATATGCCACTGCGACATTCATTCTGACGTACAAATTTTATTTCAGAAGATTTGTTTCAGATATAATTATGTGGTATTCAAACAATGTTATAAATTCGTTGCGTACATCACTTGAGCACTTCGAACTTTTATTTTTTGCTTGAATATCTAATCTTTATATAAGTAGTAGGTTTTAGTTTGTGAAGTTTGTTTTCAGTAAACAAATTTAGTGCTTTTTGATCAATTTGAATAGTGAAAAATAACCCATAAATTAGCTATACTAAACATAGGAATAGCGCCTACCTTTTTTAGATCGGCCATTCTAAATTATCATACGCCTCGTATGATCAATACTTTAATGATTACACTTATTGACTCCACGGTTTCATATACTCTGCACATGCACTTGTACTTTTAGGCCCTTCGATTAATCCTACGCTTCGGACATCATAGGTATCATTAGATTTTGCGCGTTCAACCCTTATATGAACCGTGAAATTTCGCTTTTATTTTTCGACCGTTTCCTAACTGAGTGCATTTGATCGCGACTAAATCACCTTCTTTATATTGAATAGCTTTACGCCGCCTGAAGTTGTAACTGTGACGGTTTTCTTCTTTGACCTTCATGATTTGTTCCTTTGCCTTCTTCCGGAGATCTTCCCAAGTTTCTTTAAATCCCGTTTTAATTTCCTTCTGCTCTCATCTGGACTCTAAAGAGAAATTCAAAAGGAGAAATGCTAATGCTTCTCTGAAATATTGAGTTCAGTACCAGCTGAAGACGTTCGATATGACGATACCACTTGGATGGATCGTCTATTGTTAGCTACGTCAACACTGGAAATATGGTCCTGTTAAACCTTTCCACCTGACCATTCGCCCGGGGAAAGTCCAGTCGTTACGGACAAGTGTTTGATTCCTTGCTGCTCACAATAAGAATCAAACTTGTCTGAGGTGAAAGCTCATCCTTTACCTGAGATAATCAAGGATGGATTACTAAAAATGACTTTCTGACCCTCCAGTTTTTGGAGCACTTTTTTCGCTCCCGTCGATTTTGTTTGGTACAGCCATGTAAAATTCGTAAATCTATCGTTGACCACTAAAATATGATGATACCGTTTACTTGTAGTCTCCAATGGTCCTAGATGGCCAGTGTAATATGTATGTAGTAGAATGCTGTCTTTGGTCAAAGGTTGCAGATAACCCTTCTGTTTTTCTTGTTCCTTGTTTCCCAGGATACATTTTACACAGTTAGAAAGTTAGAAATTTAATATAATATGCTGGGCATACAGCAGGCTATCCTGCATGAAACAGTTTTGGTAAGGCTTCTCCTTCAAGATCTCTAAAATCAAGCGGACTTCGTTGTCCTCTTCTTGAGTTCTTTTCATCAGGGGAACGCTGTCCTATAATATAGCCCACAGATCGGATAACGTCTTAAGGCATCCACATGTTTTATCCTATTGCCCGAGCGATGCTTGATTTTGCACTTGAACGTTTTCACATCCATAGCCCATTCTGCTATTTTTTGAGAAATATTTATCTTATCTATTGTCCTCTGGAATGCCTGGAAATTTGTATTACTTTAAACTCTATGCCTAGAAGATACACTCGGAACTTACGTAGTGCCACAACTACAGCTAGCATCTCTAGCTCGTAGGTAGAATTTTGCTTTTCTGCTGGCTCCGTTCTTGGCTCATGTAATATACTGGATGCAGCTGCTAATTTTCTGGAGATCTTTGAAACAGTGTGGCTCCATAGCCTTCTCTGCTTGCATCCGTACGGAGCTTAGCTTCATACGTTGGGCTATAAATCAATAAAACTTGCTCTTCTGACAGAACGTTCTTTAGTTTTTGAAAAGCCCTCAACTCATCTTCTCCAAACCGAAATGGCTTGTCCTTCTGCAACAGGTCTGTCAAAAATCTGGATATTAAGGCATAGTCTTTGATGTATTAACGGAAGTAACCAGTGAGCCCAAGGTTTTCCTGCCTTTACGATATGTCCTAAGAACTCTATCTGCTTTTGCATAATTTGAACCTTCTTTTTCTTAATCTCCAATCCATACTCAGTAGCAACCTCTAAAACCTTCATTAACTGTGTTAAACCCTTCCCTTCATCAACCGTTGGAATTACTAGATCGTCAACGACCATAAAAATGGTTCCTTTTCTAATTAAATCGTGAAATACCGTTTTCAAAACTCTTTGGAAAACAGCTGGACAGTTGCTGAACCCGAAAGGCATCTTTTTAAATTCATATTGACCGTTTTGGGTCACAAACGCCGAATAATTTCTACTTTCTTTCTCGATAGGTAGGTAGTGAAATCCATTTTTCAAATCAAGTACACTGAATATACGCGCACCTTGAAGATGGTTCAAAACGTCATCGACAAGTAGTGAGAGAAATCTATCAAGCTCAATTTTCCGACGCATCTTTCTGTAGTCGACACATGCTCGCAGATTACCATCTTTTCTTTTAGGGACTACCAAGCGACTGGAAAACTCTGGTATTCGCACTAGAAATCTTCTTCTGGTCTCCCTACTCTTCTGTCTTCCCTGATGAATTAATCCCCTTGTTGGTCTTCTCGTCTCATTCTTGATTCATTTTTCGTATATCCTCGTCAGTCCTCAGCTTGTCTTTGAACACCTTCAAGTTCTTTGCCCCAAAAAGACAAACTTCGTTCCTGGAATCGTCTGTGATTCTATCGATGATCTAACCCATTAAAGCATCTGCTACTATTTGACCTCGAGTGGCCATTTCTTTTATAATGAGAAAATACTCTTGAATAGATTCTCCTTTCTTCATTTTTTTCTTTACAAGCACTTCGTGTAATTGGGCACTATTTATTTTTGTGCCAAATTCTTCCTAAAGAGCCTCTTTTAGTTTTTTCCTCGTCTTTATTTAAAGATTTTTTGGCAAATATCAGTTTTTGTAGATCAGTCTATGGCCCTCTTATGCTTTTCAGTTAAAGCTAAGTCCTGCGAAATACAAAAATATTTTTAAATCACAACTCCACAATAGTGCATATTTTATTTTTAGGGTGGCTTTTTTGTCAAAGGGGTGGTTTTTGGAAAATTGATTTTTGTACTTTTGAAGAGCCCAAAATACTGGTGGGTTTTATTTATCAAATTTGTCAAATTTGCTCTAGTGGAGGTGCTGGCGCTAGCACCTCCATCAAAATGTCGGTTTTTTGAGAAAAATAAAAGAGCCCAAAAATCGTAATCGGTGCCCAAAAATTGCCCAAAATTTAGACATAAACGGTATATCGAAATTCGATTGTGGAGGTGCTAGCGAAACGGTCCTTTATTGCCCAGGCATTAGGCATCATGCCTTCTTCGGTTTATTGCCTACTACCTATATTTTTAATTTTAAAATTTTATGATTTTGTTGGAAACTGAACAGTTTTTAGAAAATGTATCTTTTTCTTTTCAAACTTTAATATTTTATATGGAATTTTCTGCCGCGTAAAAAGGATTAATGAAAAAAATTGCATCGAAGTAGTAAAAATTTTAATTAAAGAAATTACTTGTTATCCAAAATCTTTTTTGATTACAAAGAAAACATGTTTTTTGTACATCTTCGAAAAATTCTAAATTATGCAATAAATTATAATAGACATATAATAATAATTATATTAATTATTATGATAATCATTTGTCGAATTATTTTAAGCAATTAGCAATAAGAAAAAAAACAAAGTTTTCTCAAATCTGATGTTTATTTATGGAAATGTGATATCGTCGAAACTGAGTTACCTTGAATTAAGAAAATATGGAAAAACGGCTTTCATGTGAATATTTTACTATCTTGTAAAAAAAGATTTTCTTCTTTCAGAGGAACTTCATGTTTTTTTAGAACTTCAACTAAATAGTTATAAATTTATTTTCTTTGCTTTAAACAAAAAAGATTTATATGTATGAATTTCTGGATTAAAAAAAAACAGAAGATTGTAAAAACCGTCGAAAGACCTCATTCTTTTTAGATTTTTACAAGGAGCATCTTTGCTCTTTTGACTCTATTTTTATCTTGTCTTGATTTTATAAAAAAATATCAATTATTATTTTTCGTTGAAAAAATCAATTTTTCTCTGCTTGGAAACCCATTTATCTAATTCATTTTAATAATTTATATTATTGAATGAATGAGCCCAATTAGAAAGAACGAAAAAGTAACACAAGGCCATTAGAAATAATGCTACCTTCGTTTTCTAAAAATATGATGTTGTTTTCTAAAGTTAGCGTTTATTCAGGAAAACTTTTTATCAATGGATCTAAATTACCTTGTGTCAAAAAATTAAGGAATAAATGCGTTCTAGATTGATTTCCTTTTTGGTGGATAAATAATAAAATAATAAATATTTTGATTTATTATTTATTTTTCGTTTTAAAAAATGTATCAATGAATGTTTTTTTCTGAAAATGTTCATACTAGTTTTTAAGTCAATACACTTGTAATAAAAAACTTTTTCTTTTATTGTTCTTTCAAATTAAGAAATATTTGTTTGTTTGTTACTGATATTTGAAGTTCGAAAAACACAATTCTTTAAAAAAAGAATTTAATTTAATACAATTTAGTTGAATTTTGAAGCTACAAATTTAATATAAATAGATTTTTAATATATAATTATAATTATAATTATATTAATATATAATTATAAATTATAAATTGATTGAA